>MCJB01050097.1:130564-206567 GCA_002018475.1 Nicotiana obtusifolia
GGGGAGAGGGGGGTAATTACTGACTGTTATAATAAATAAAATTCAATTACTTTAATGTGATTAATATAATTTTGTAGCTTAAAGTTGAATAAGTGCCTCTTACATATATAATTGATTGCTATAGCAGAATGGTTGATAATGACCTCCTGACTTCTGCCATCTCCTTCAACTAATATCTTATCGGCTCTTTCTTTGCCTACAATTATCCAATCTATTCGTTTGGACCAAAAGCCAATCACAGAATTAAAAGAGTTTGGACTGTGAACTCTTTTTTTTCTCAAAAAATCTCCACAAGACTTTACTTGTCCAAAAAAAATCTATTTCTTTTTCAAAATCTCCACAAATAGTTTAACTAGATTGCATGCAGTAGAATATCGGCATTGATCTGTATCTTCTTCATTTTTAAATGTAAAATTACCCTCATGCGGCTAACGAGTCAAGTAAAAGGCAGAGGACTCAGGACATGATAAGATGTCAATCAACCAGTAATTTTCAATAAGATGTCAATCAACAACCAGTAATTTTCAAGTTAGATGCTTAAAGCAGCAGAAAAGAGATGTTCACGCCTACTTCCTATGAACTTCTGCCGGAATTGCTCGAATGTTCCTTCTTGAATTGCCTCTCTGATAGAGCGAAAGAATCCCAGATAATGATGCGTGTTATGTCTGGGAAATGAAAACAAGCCACATTAGGTATCATGAAGACATGACCACAAAGGCGAGAGAAAAGGGCAGAAGAGCTTCATACATTTCCAAAAGAATATGAGCAAGCATCTCATGGACATTGAAGAGGTGATTGATGTATGCTTTTGTATGATTTTGGCAAGTATAACACTTGCAATTATCGACGATAGGAGATGTATCCTTCCTGCAAGAAGGGTTGCGAGGGAGGACAGAAAATGCATGATCAGAGAACTTCATCTCATTATTTTGCCAGAAAGCCACCCCAGGAGGCCCCAAGCTAAGTTATTGAGGGGTCATAGCCAGACTACATTCTATCATTCTATTATAAAATCGAGTATAATTGTAGCTACGCCAGTATGCTGCTAATTTCACTAACACTGAGTATCACAAGAAGTCTGAAGTATTAATAAGACTTACCTATACATGGTTGCTTTCAAATTTATCTTTGTGCCATCACTTCCTGAATCACTATTTGGTTGGTATTTTGTAATTTGTGTTAATATTCTTTCAAGCGGAAAGGTGAGAGCAAAGCCTCCCAGTGTGAGATGGTAGATGTAGCTGGAAAATAATTCCAATGTAACGATAGCAAAGCTCAGAGAATCAGATATAGAGAGGAAAGAAGTCACCAATATGCTGAGCTAGCACTTACGTGGAATCAAATAGGTCAATACCTGCAGCAACACCTTGCAAGACCTCTTCTGTAAAGATAAAAGATTTAATCCTTTCAGCCACAAAAAATATATATAATTATTGATTTAAATATCCAAAAGTTTTCACAGCAGAAAGCAAGTGGGTTAAATCTGGTGGATATTGAAGTTATTTCTTTAGACTAGCTATAAAACAAACAAGCTCCTCTTCTATTTTCAAACACAATATCAATCACTATGTTGGCATGCACCGGTAATGCAAATGTTTTTCTGTGAGTGCAACAGTGAATGAGTGAAAGAAGAAGACCGACTGGAGAAGACAGGAAGAGATGAACAAGGAATCGTAAACATTCAAGATGTCTTTACCTGGTAGTCCGAGGCCACTTATAAGACGTGGTTTTTCTTCAGGTAAACTATCCTGCAATCAGTAACATCATAGGCCACCAAAAACTTGAGTTTTCCACTGTATGCAAACAAATGAAATCATTTACAGTGTACCAAATCCAATGAAGGACCATTGTAAACATAACTCACAGAAACCCATTTCTCCGAAACTAACATTTGTAAAAATAAAAAGTTAGCATGAACATTGACCTTCAAGTGAAGAGACTGAATGAAGATGAGTGGCAATTTATGGACCTGAAGAGATCATAAAGGAAATCTTTACACAACACAGAACCACCTATAACTAGATTACATGACTAGCAAATGTGGCACTTGAACCGCTTAATCCACTCTCATGACATAAGCACCAGCACCAAACTACTCCAAGAAACGCAGGACCATAGATGATCCACAACTAATATTAAGAACCCATGTTGTGGACTCTTCACATTGGCTATATGCACCCGATTCGAGAGGGATGATGTAGGTGCAGACTATCGATATGAACCTTCAAATAAACTAAAAACCTGATAAAAGTTTGACTCATGCGGCATTCGAGTCAAACTCAGATCAGTTTACACTTTACATTACATAAGGTGCTAAGTAGTGAACAGAGCTCCTTAAAGTATAAGGAGAATAGCACCCAAAGGTTTGGTCCAATGGCAAAAGTAGAAGAGCGCGAAAATGTGGTAGGCGCACGTGACGAATTTGAGTTCTGCCGGGGAACCAAGTTTAGTGTTTAAGTGGAGAAAGTTAGAGGAGAGGGCCCATTATCCACTAAGTTTCGAAACTGGAAACAATAGATTTCTTCATTTGACTCGCAAAAAAATTGGTATACGGAGAATAGACCTAAAGCAAATTGCTTATCAAGACATCTTACGATCAGAATCCTATCTTTATGCCCATTAGGTAAGTTCAAAAACAGTGGTGGGCCTATCCTTGCCTTCCACATTTGTCTCAAGAGCAGAATTTCTTTAGAAGCAAAAGTTGCCAAAAGAAAAAGAACAGAAGCCTGAAATACCATAAGAGAACCATACCATAACAGCACTAAGGAGGGGGTTGCGCTCTTCCATGCTTTCCCCTAGTCCAAATCCACCAATCCAAAATCCTGCATTGACCAAAAAAGTTCTAAAGATTAATAGGACATTTACAAGTGACCAAACAAATAAATATATAGACATGAGTCTTTTGAATATTTAACTAAAAGTAAACTTCAGTGCAACAGAATCACTTGTAAAAGATAGCAGATCAAAAAGGACCAAAATCCCCTCTCTGATAATAGCCGTAATTGTTCAATTCTGCCAAAAAGTATTTTCCGTGGAAGGAAATTCATTAGTGGATGCAAGATATTTTCAGATATAAAGATACACATGAAACAAAAGAACTTTCTCCGACATTGTTGAAGATCAGTTTAGGCATGTCTTAGAAAAAGCCTAATACTTTATAAAAATTCTAATTGATTTTATTCGCTATTAAGAGGATTTCACTTACAATTGCCACATACTCTAGGTGTTTTTTGACCTAGACTTTGGTGTTACTCATAGGATTGGATTTCAGTTACAATTACGAATACAGTGGCAATAGAAGTACACGTCCTCAAAGAAAGAACAAACCTTTTACATTCCTCCTAGCAACTTCTTGGGCACAACTTCGGCGCACTTCAACCCTAGAGCCTCCAACAATGGATCCAAACACTGCTCCATCCTTCTACACGTCAGCAGTTACAACACTTCTTGATGAGATTATGTATAGCAATATACTTGGTAGGTCTAACAACACGTGAATATAATTTATTTTTTTTAAAGAAAAGGAAATAGGAGAAGGAACAAATAGGACAAACATATGTACCTAGTTAGCAAGATGATATGACCACATTCTATTAATTATATATACATGACCAAGGAAACACAAAAATTTACCCTCCTAGAACATATTGAATGAAAAGTACAGTACATAATGACCATCAGGATGAATTCGCGTTGCTACATGTGACACTGCATGCTGAACTTTACTAAATATATATGCAGATAATAATTAAAAAAAGAAATAGGGAACAATTATATTTGGACAACACCACTTGACAAATGGAGTTGTTCCAATCCAGTGTCATGTCCATTCCTTGCCATATGAAAAGTCAAGGTTTCAATTCCACATACAGGCTTACATCAATTTTTTTTACAACTAACTAAATAAGAACCCAAAATGACACTAAACACCAACTATATCAGCAAAGATATTCAGCTGAATTCCAAGAAAACCTGTGAAAAAGAAAACAAATACAATCATGGGTCTAAAGAAGCTTCATTATTTAGGATAATAAAGTCTCAAAAATCAAGAACTCTTTTTTCTTTTCAATTGCTTAATATTATTCCCCAAAAGGAAAAAAAAAAAAAAAAAAAAACTACATTGATCGCTCAACTGTTCTCTAGCTTTTAAATATTTCTGAGCAGTCCAACTCAGACTCCACAATTCTTTTTTACCCCACCTCCAACCTCAAGCCACCTATCACGTGTGATTCTCCAATAGAGGGTAGCTTCTTTTTTGTTTATATGAAATAAGTATATTTTTAGATATCTGTTGGGATTAGTGTTAGCAATCTATGATTAAGGGTTTTGGAATGTAAAGATTTACTTTACCACATTGCTTTGGAATGGAATGTGAACGTATATTTCATTCTAAAATATCATAATATGAGCCAGTTAAACAAAGATTAAGAAATATGAGTAGCACTTTGTTCTAATCATGTAGAGCTTACCTAATCGGGATTTTAATTTGCATCAGTTGTGTGAGAAAATATACACCGGAAAAAATAATATATTAACAATGATACAACAACAACAAACCCAGTGGAATCCCACAAGTGGGGTCTGAGGAAGGTAATGCGTACGCAGATCTTACCTTAACCTTATGAAGGTGGAGAGGTTGTTTCCGATGAGCCCTACACACATATACATACACACACACACACACACACACACACACATATATATATATATATATAATACAATACATCTACTCCTACTACATACAGGATTAGTACTAATTACACATATATATATTCTAACACTTTCCCTCAAGCTGGTGCATACAAATCATATGTGTCGAGCTTGTTACATATGTAACTAATACGAGGACCAGTAAGGGACTTGGTAAAAATATCTGCAAACTGATCATTCGACTTCACAAACTTTATAGCAATATCTCCTGAGAGTATCTTTTCTTAGATGAAGTGACAGTCAATCTCAATGTGTTTAGTTCTTTCATGGAATACCGGATTTGATGCAATATGAAGAGCATCTTGATTATCACACACAAGTTTCATATGGCTGATTTCACCAAATTTCAATTCCTTGAGCAACTGTTTGATCCAAACTAGCTCACATGTTGCCATATGTTGATTAGCATGATTCAAGGAGATTTTATTATATTTAGGAGATTGTTAATTAGCATGATTTTAAGAGATTTGATTTTATTTGATTTATTTGATAGCTGGAGTGGTTGTATTAATTTATTTTATTTCCTTAATAAGCATTAGGAGCTTTGTATGAATTCTCTAGCTCATGGGATGTAAACACACACAGAAATATAAGAAGCATTTTCTTTTTCTCAAAATCTACATGGTATCAGAGCCATAGCTGCCTTTTTGAGGTGAGCTATCTCCCTCGTAGAACTAGGATTCCTCTTTTATCATAGAGGTCGAGTTTTCTCTCTTGGTGGCTGTCCGCAACACAAACTCCTTCTGGTCAGTTTTGTTTTTGAAATTTTCTTTTCTATTGGGGTCGCTGGAACATTCCGAGCCTATCCCTACCAGTTTTGATTTTTCCATTCACCGGAGTTAAGGTTCTGTCGACACAGATTTGATTTCCAAGGCATATTATTTTTGAGCAATTTTCTTCGGATTTCCTTCTGATTGGGCAGAGATATGGAGACATTCAAGGAGACGATTTCTAGAGAAATCTTGTCTTTGGATGAAATTAAGCTTCTACATCGCCTCCTAGCCAAACTTGACTCCGCTAATATTGCCACATCCGATCATGTGCAATCAGGTACTGCTTTTGCTACTTACCTTAATTCTTAGATTGTTGATTCTTGTGTAAATAGACACATAACAGGCTCTTCTAAAGACATTCAAAACTATTCTCTGTGTCTCAAAGGAGATAATGTTAAAATAGCCAATGAATTATTAACACCTATCTTTGGAACAGGTTTGTCGTTTGTACTCTTAATATTAAACTATCATCTGTGCTCCATGCCCCTGAGTTCCCTGTCAATATTTTATTTATTAGTGCCATCACCAAAGCTCTAAACTGTAAAATCTAGTTCTTTCCCAATCATTGTATTTTTCAGGATCTTCAAACAGGGAAAAGGATTGGCAGTGATAAATTGCGTGATGACTTGTATATATTAGATGGATATTCAAAACTCTGGTCAAGCCTTTTTTGGGGAAAGTAAGGATGTCAACCAAGAAATAATACAGCGTCTAGACGGTTAGGACATCCATCATTCTTTGTTTTGAAGAAGTTATATCCCGATTTGTTTTCAAGGACTCGATTTGAATCTTTGTTCTGTGATGCGTGTAAATACGCCTAGCATACTAAAAACTCTTATCCTATGAGTAGTGATAATAGAAGCACAATTCCATTTATGACCATTCATTCTGATGTATGCGGTCCTACCCAAACTGTTTCTTTGTTTGGTAGTCGATGGTTTGTTAAATTCATTGATTGCTGCACTAGGATGACTTGAGTATATTTTATAAAATCCAAAAGTGAAGTTTTCTCTTGTTTTCAGTCATTTCATAAGATGATTTATACTCAGTTTGATGCCAAAATAAAAATCTTGACAATTGATAATGGCAACGAATACATTGATTTTTTTGTGCTTATTTGGAGTCCAGTGGGACAGTCCATCAAATTAGTTGCCCTTACACTAGTGCCCAAAATGGGATCGCTGAAAGAAAAATAGGCATTTATTAGAAGTAGCAAGATCTCTTATGTTCACCATTCATCTACCAAAACCTTACTGAGGGATGCTATTGTAGTGGTTGCCTATCTTATCAATATACCACTTAAAACCTTCAATTTTCAAAGTCCTCTGAAAGGTTTAAAGGGTAAAATGAATATATTGTTTCTCCAAAGGTGTTTGAGTGTGTTTGCTTTGTTTACACTAGGAATTCTGGGAAACTTGATCCTAGAGCTATAACGTGTGTTTTCGTTGGGTATTCTATAACACAGAAAGGTTACAAAAGTTATCATCCTCCCTCTAGGAGATCTTTTGTTAGCATGGACGTTACCTTTCGAGAATCTAAGTCCTATTTCAGTATTACCTCATCACCTCTTCAGGGAGAGAACAGTAAGGAGAAAGAGGTGATTCTACCTAGTTCCATTACTGGACCTCTTAATGACATTGTCACGGGGAAAATTGAAATTGGAGAAAGAATTTAGGGGAAGACTATTGGGCGTTTGGATGGACCTGATTTGAAAACTTACTCAAGGAGAAATAGAGCAGAAGAAGCCATCATGCAATCAACCGAAGCTGAACCTCTTCTACTAGTGAGTTGTCTACATTTCCTAATGAGTTAGATGTGCCTATTGCTCACAGAAAAGGAGTCAAATCTTGCACCACAAAACACCCTTTATCTAATTTTGTCTCCTATAATTCTTTGTCTCCCTCCTATAGAGCCTTTGCGTTATCTATTTCTTCCATTGCTATTCCCTAAAATTGGAGGGAAGCTTTTGTAGATCCTAAATGGAAGCAAGCTATGATTGAAGAAATGAAGGCCTTGTCAAAAATGAGACTTGAGAACTTGTCACTTTACCGCCAAACAAGAAGTTGGTTGGCTGCATATAGATCTTCACTTTGAAGCACAAAGCTGATGGCTTAATTGAAGATTCAAAGCTAGATTGGTGGCTAAGGGATTCACTCAGACTTATGGAGTGGATTATCAAGAGACATTTGCCCTCGTTGCTACGATGAACTCTATTAGAATTTTTTTTGTCTTATGCAACTAATCTTGATCGGGACTTGCAACATTTTGATGTGAAGAATGCATTTCTTCATGGAAACTTAGAAGAAGAGGTGTATAGGGAGATTCCTCCTGGATTTGATGCTGCACGACATCAAGGAAAAGTATGCAGATTGAAGAAAGCATTGTACGGACTGAAGCAATCCCCAGAACTTGGTTTGACAGTTTCAGCAAAGCAATGATCTCCTTTGGTTACCAACAAAGCAATGATGATCACACCCTCTTCATAAGACATCAAACTAGTAAACTCACTGTTCTCATAGTTTATGTTGATGACATAGTAATGACAGGAGATGTCAAAGATGAGATGGCCCGATTGAAGAAGTTGTTGGCACATGAATTTGAGATTAAGGATCTAGGAAAATTGCAGTACTTGTTGGGAATTGAGGTTGCTAGATCAAAAAGAGGAATCTATATTTCTCAAAGGAAGTATATTCTAGATCTCTTGAAAGAAACTGGTATGAAAGGTTGCAGACCCGCAAAATCGCACATTGAAAGCAATCACAATTTACAAAGCAGAGTTGGAGAGTCAGTTGATGAGGAAAGATACCAGAGGTTGGTTGGAAGACTCACTTATCTTTCCCATACTAGATCGAATATAGCCTATTCAGTTAGCCTGGTGAGTCAGTTCATGCATGATCCTCGAGATCCTCATATGCAAGTTGTCTGTCATATTTTGCGGTATCTAAAGTCTGCTCCAGGGAAAGGTTTACTTTTTTCCAAACATGATCACCTCCAAATAGAAGCCTTTACAAACGCAGATTGGGCTGGATATCTGGATGACAGAAGATCTACATCTGGTTATTGTACGATCGTAGGAGGAAACTTGGTTATTTGGAGAAGCAAGAAGCAAAGTGTAGCTACTAGACCAAGTGCGGAGGCAGAATATAGAGCTATGGCCCAGAGTGTTTGCGAGCTGCTTTGCTACAAAAGCCACTAGAGGAATTGAGACTGTCAGGAAAAAGAAAACTTTCCTTGTATTGTAACAATAAGGCTGCCATCAGTATAGCTCATAATCAAGTCTATCGTGACCGAATAGAGCATGTAAAAATTGATCGACACTTCATTATAGAAAACTGGGTTCTTGAGTTTGTTTCATGTGATATCGAAAAAATAGCTAGCTAATGTATTTACCAAAGGTCTCAACAAGCAAACTTTCCATACATTGAGTTGCAAATTGGGCATGTGCGACATTTTTGCACCAACTTGAGGGAGAGTGTTGATTAACATGATTTAAGGAGATTTGATTATATTTAGGAGATTATTGATTAGCATGATTTCAGAAGATTTGATTATATTTAGGAGATTTGAATTGATTTGATTGGTGGATTGATTGTATAGATTTATTTTATTTCCTTAATTAGCATTAGGAGCTTTGTATAAATTCTCTTGCCCATGGGACGTAACACACACAGAAATATAAGAAGCCTTTTCTTCTTCTCAAAATCTACACCATACTATTGCTTGATATTCTGCTTCTGCACTAGACCTAGTAACCACATTTTGTTTCTTGCTCTTCCAAGCCACCAAATTACCTCGTACTAAAATACAATATCCAGACGTAGAACGTCTATCAGAAGGTGATGCTGCCCAATCAGCATCTGAGTATCCAACGATCCGCTCATGGCCTCGATCCTCAAACAATAACCCTTTGCCTTGAGCTGACTTTACATACCGAAGAATGCGGACAACTGCATCCCAATGACCATCACAGGGAGAATCCATAAACTGACTTACAAAACTCACAAGAAAGGAAATATCAGATCTAGTAACTGTGAGGTAATTTAATTTACCAACCAGCCGCCTATATCTTGCAGGACTGCTAAGCAGCCCCCCACTGTCCTAGTAGAAGTTTAGTATTCGGATCCATCGAAGTGTCAACAAGATGTATTCCTATCTGCTCAAGATGCCTAAGGCATACTTCCGTTGTGAGATCCAATACCTAAGCTAGACTGAACGATCTCAATTCCCAAAAAATACTTTAATCTATTCAGATCTTTTGTCTGAAAGTGTTGAAAGAGATCTTGCTTCAACTTAGTAAAACCATCTTGATCATTGCCAGTAATAACAATATCGTCAACATAAACCACTAGATAAATACAAAGATCTGAAGCAGAATGCCGATAAAACACAAAGTGATCAACTTCACTACAAGTCATGCCAAACTCCTGGATAATTGTGCTGAATTTATCAAACCAGGCTCGAGGAGTCTACTTTAGACCATAAAGTGACTTAAGTGACACACAAGACCACTAGACCACTCCAGAGCAACAAAACTAGGTGGTTGCTCCATAAAAACTTCATCCTCAAGATCACCGCGAAGAAAAGCATTCTTAATGTCCAACTGATGGAGAGGCTAATGGCGAACAACAGTCATGGATAGAAAGTCGGATTGATGTTATTTTAGCCACGGGAGATAAAGTATCATTATAATCAAGCCCAAATATCCGAGTATATCCTTTGCCAACAAGACGGGTCTTAAGTCGATCAACTTGGCCATCCGAACCAACTTTGACTGCATAAACCCAACGACGGCCAACAGTAGATTTACCTGAAGGATGAGGAACAAGCTCTCAAGTACCACTCGTATGTAAAGCAGGCATCTCGTCAATCATAGCTCTGGATGAGGCAGTGCTTCACCTATAGACTTAGGGATGAAAACAGAGGAAAAAGAAAATACAAAAGCATAATGGGGTGATGATAGACGATGATAACTTAAACTGATATAATGGGGATTAGGATTAAATATGGTCCATATACCTTTTTAAAGTGCAATCAGTGGACTAGGAGGAGATAAGTCCGCAATCGGAGCAGGGTCAGGTGCAGGATGTGAATCAACTGGGCCTGATACTGGACGCGGACGGCAACGATAAGTCAAGAGTGGTGTTTCTGTGGCTGGGAAACTAGTAGGAGCAACACTAGACTCCTCAACCTTTGGTATGGGTAACACTTATGTGGTTGAGGGTGTAGGAGGAGCTACAGTAAACTCTTCAAAGTTCGGTACAAGTAAGACCTCAGATATATCAAGGTGGTCAGAAGAGGTAAAGTAAGGTCTAGACTCAAAAAATATGATGTCAGCTGACATAAGGTACCTATAAGATCAGGTGAGCAACCACGATACCCCTTATGAACACAAGAATAACGAAGCCCAAGATAAATAATTTGAACTCACAAGTAGAGATTCACAAGTAATCATAAAGGTTGAATTTGCAACTTCAAACCCTAGAGACATGTTGGATTGAAGAGAGGTTTAGCACTACTGTAACTTACAGAAACTGTAGCTTGCTGGAAAAAGAAACTAGTTGTCAGAACTTTATCAATCAAAAGACATCGCTCTCCTTGTGGTAAGACTATTAATCAAACTTTATTTTTTGACATGGTTGAGTTTTTAGTTAGTGCACTTGATATTAAAAATTTGATCTCGTTTGTTACTGTACAACATTTAGTAAATGGATTATAACTATCTTTCTAGAACTCGGATTAAGGTGATTCAAAATTCTGGAGAAAATTAAGACACATATCTACAACTTTTGTGAAGACCAAAAGATCTAATAAATATTTCATTTATTAAATTTCAATGCCTAACCTTTATAACTTGATTTAACTTTGATTATATCATGTAAGGGCTTTCTCTTTTCATATTTTGACTTCATTTTATAATAGGAAATTAGAACATGTAGAAAGCGTTAATTGCAAGTTCTCGCAAATTCAAAATTTTCTTTTCCCATGAGAGAGAGAGAGAGAGAGAGAAGGAAAGGGCAGGTCGGCCTCATTATGGCATTCATCTCGTATTAAGAAATTAGTTGTGCAAATAATATTTTGAGATTTATCACCACTGCTAACCTTAACTATTTAGTATTGTTTTTATCCCGGTCTTATCAGCTAATTTTACTAGACCCTAAAGTTAATATTCAACACCGTACATGGTTAAGCTGTTCACACTACTAGCTGATCAAATTAGTCTAGAAAACAACTTAAAGTGCATTAGCTTCCTAATTTATTTGCCCCACAAAGTATGGATTGAACTTGTCATTCAACTTGTACTTTCAGTTTTAATATGGCATGTCGTTGTCTGGTCGTGAATATCTCCACTAAAATGACCAATTAAGCGTGACAAAAGTCAGCAAAGATGACACATAGAACAAAAATGTAAAAAAAGAAAGACCTGCATGCATGATTTCAATAGAAAGAACAGAGACGTTAATTTCCAATGAAAAATCAAATTCCCATATGTTTTGTCAAAACTGTACTTCTAGACGATGAAAAATACATTGTGTCCTATGTCCAGACAATGAAAATGTAATAAATGCACCTCCTTTTTAGGTACTTCACAGAAAACGAACTCTTAAGTTACAGCGTCTAGCCATGTGAATGGTGTTCAACCAACAATAAACATTCCATAGACAAGACTATATAGGCACCTTTGCGTGCTTTTCATGTTGCATATTGCCATCAAAATCAGGCTTGTAAATAATCAAGTCCACATACACAGTGCCAGCAAAGCAGAGAATAGATAAATAGCTAGTACGACATGCCTACCGAGTTTGAAATGATGCATTCGTCGAGCCACCTTAGAGTACGTTCAACTGAGGCTTTGTTCCTTTTTTCAGAAGCCCAAGCAGGAACTTCATCGGCTAAAGTGGTCCATAAATTTGGCCTCATAGAAGAAATCATTTCCATGTATTCTGCAGGCTTAATCTGCCAACAACACAGAAAATTGTCGTTGAACCAATACACTTAATGGGAGGAAAAACATACAAGACAATGGATTGTAACTAGGTAGTTGCAACTAAAACAAATAGGCTGTCAAATTAAAAACAAAAATAAGAAAGAAAGGGATAAATAAGTTACCAGCATACGACCAGAAGGAGTTTCAAAGGAAGCTCCAATCCTGTTAGTACTGTCATGGTCTGGGATAGATATAATAGAATCCCTTGGTACAGCTACAAGTATATGATCACGTAAACCAAGCAATGGGTGCAATCCTCCAATGGTTGAGATTGCTTTCAGGGAAATGCCTTCCAAGCTAGAACAAGCAAATTCAAAAATGCTGAATTGTTTGAATCAGCTCATCTAAAAGGTTAAACTGTTCTAAAACCAACACTCTTTACTTGGTTATAAATTTTCAAATTTATTCTTGTTGGTCTTCAACAAGGGACAGAGTGCACCCCCTCACGTACAGTGGTGGTGAGCCACCTTATCTAAAACTAGAACGGATAGAGAGGTAGACCTTTTTATTTAGTTTTTCTGATATTGGTCTTCACTCTTGAAGAAGTAAGAAAAGAGCACCCGTATTTACAGTGGCAGATCCACAATGTAACTCGTGGGACCGTATGTATGCATTAAGAATCCAAAATATATATAAATCTTTGACTTTGAATCGAGTTATTAGTGGATATTAACTTGAAGGATCCCATAAAATTTAAATTCTATTTACATGGCTTTACTTTGACAGTTACAGCACGGACAAAATAACAAACACCTTGTCTACGACCCATTGAATTATGACAGCTAGTAAAATAAAGAGCAACTTAGCGGAGAAGCAAAGGAAACTTACAAGTGAAGGGGGCTGAAATGGAAGAGGAGAGAATCAGGGGAAGGGAGGGAAGGGAAGTGATCAGGAGGAATGAAAACAGGCAAGCCTTTGCGAGTTGTAAGGAGGAGGGCAGGTGTCTCTATTGGGTGAGGGCAGCTTCCCAGCTGAACAACACCAACTCGGGCTTTGCCCTTGCTCCATGCCTTCACCGCAAACTTCATTCTCGCCGGCGGTCTACTCTTCCCGCCCTCAGCTGTAAACCCCAAAAAAAGAGAACAAATAAGGAAAACAATCCAATATTACCATTAATTTCTCTTTACATATACTATTATTATTATAGGAAAAACAATGATTTCATTCATACCTATATTTCAGCTTTGATACCCTTTTAATTTAACCGAGTGTTTATCCTTGGCTACGGATAACAATTAAATTTGTACGTGGTTTTAAGGATACGTGATTTGATTTGATACAAATAAAGAATGAACGAAAATAGAGAGTAAATTCAATAAATAAGAAAGAAAGCAAACCACCAATATTGAGTAGCTTTACTGCGACAGAATTCTCTAAAATAAAATATGAAGCAGATAGATTGAGAGAGTAACTAGAATAGACTGTAGCTTTGTGTATATTGATCGTTTTCTGTGTGTCCCCCTTTTACAATTGTGCTTCCCCCTTATATAGGGAGGGGAATGAGTTTTATGTAAGGTAAAAACCTATCTACAAGATAAAATATCCCTAAAATTAATGGCTCCAACGTCTTTACTGATCTTTGTCGTGATTCTCGCCGAGATATTCACGTACCACGGGATTTATGGCCCTTCAGTTATACAAATCTAATGATTTTACCCTAGGATGTTTTACCCTAATCGGCCTCAACGATTTCATCTCGAGCACCTTTGCCTCGAGCTCCGTCTCGATGGAATCCGGTCTTGGCCTTCACCTCTCGATGTCTCGATCCCGGCTATCGAGCAGTGACTCCAATCGATGCCGGTTGTATGAATTTGAAACCAGCATTCCATATGCAAGCGATCGAATTCGACCCCATACAGATAATCCCATACATATAGTCATCTCGTTTTTTGGAGAGTAATGATAAAAAACGATATGAGCCGCCGCTTTTGAGATCAGGTTAAAAGGAGACATACTTATGGCGCGTAACACGGAACTCGAGGTGTCACATCAAAAGATGCGAAACGTCGTATTGATGAGTGACGGCAGCATGATGACGCACGTGTCAAATATCAAAAATGCCTTTTCATAGACCAACTGAAGACAAAACTCTGCAACGCCTGCAAACGCTAATTAATGCTTCCTCATTTTGGGACTCGAACCGCCATCTTTAAGAGGGTATAAATAGCCCTCCCTTCCTTCAATTCCAACGTTTGCGTTATTGTATTCTTCAAGTTTTCTGAGTTTGTTCATAAGTGTAATCTTCTTTGTTCTTGTTTTACTCCTGGTATCTACTATCTTCTCTAACTCTTTATTCCTAATAGCGAAGACATCCAAATCTGTTCCCCAGAAACAAACCCCCTCTTATTCTCAGCCCGCTGAAGAAACTGAGCCCATCGTTGTTGAGGAGACTTCGACCGAGCCTCCACTAAAAGCATTTGTACCAGTTGGTTGTTCAACCAGTTCCGACTTTAAGGTAGAAAAGGCTTCTTTTGTACCGGGCCGGGGTGAGCCGGTCACTCGATACATTTGTTCGATTACGAACAAAATCATCGATAGGGTGAAGCAAGATTGCAACTGGGTTGGTAAGGACGTGGTGGTTCCTTCACCAAAAGAGGCAATCACCACCCACGTGGAAGTCTACTTGAGTGTTTACACTTACCCCTTCACGTTGGGCCCTTTAGACCCCATCATCGTCGAATTTTGCAAAAGGTGCGATGTAACGCTGGGTCAGATTCATCCTTCTGTTTGGAGAATAGTCATTCTCTTCTGTTTTTTTGTGAGTAAGATCGAAGGGCACCCCTTCACCCTCGATCATCTCCTGCGACTATATAGTCCCCGAATCTTCCTAGGGGGACTAATAAAACTCGCTCGCCGGGCTAGCAAAGCCCCCTTTTCGAGCATCGACGAGGATAAGGACCGAAGCTGGATGAGCCGATTTGTTCGAATAAAGACATCGGACCTGATCCCTGTCGAAGACATGTCGTTCCCTGAAAAGTGGAACATGAACTGTAAGTGCTATCTTTCTATTTCAATTCATCCGGTGTCTTTCCTTTGTTATCTCACTAACATATCTCGCATGGTGTAGCTGTTTCTCGAATACCGACTGCGATTCAACATTTAAAAGAATGGGTTTAGAAGGTGGTGTCTCAAAGGACCTATTCAGAGCGTACCTGGCGCGAGATATCGAAGGGCTGATGGGAGGCTAAAAATCATGGTGAGACCGATAATGTTTATATTCCACGTTTTATGTTATCGATGATGCTGCTGCTCTATAACTTACTTCGTTCCTTCCTTTGCAGGTCTATCGAAGAACGTTGAATTGAGGCTAGCGTCCCCTGGTAGAGAGGTTCCATGCCCGCCCCCTGCCTCGGAGCAAAAGGGGGAGTAAAAGAGGAAAGAAGTCCCCGGTTCTTCTGGGCCCGAGAAGAAGAAACCAAAGAAAAGTATAGCTCATAGGCTCAGAATCTCGGACATAGCTTATCGATTGGACGATGAGTCCAAGGAAGACAACGGTCTCGAGATTTTGGGCAACGAGCCATCTCGGGCAGTCCCCGAGCCGAGGGTCGATGAAACTCGTCTTCATCGAGTAGAGGACAAATCTAATAATTTTACCCTAGGATGTTTTACCCTAATCGGCCTCAACGATTTCATCTCGAATACTTTGGCCTCGAGCTCCGTCTCGATGGAATCCAGTCTTGGGCTTCACCTCTCGATGTCTCTATCCCGGCCTATCGAGCAGTGACTTCAATCGATGCCGATCGTATGAATTTGAAACCGGTATTCCCTATGCAAGCGATCGAATTCGACCCCATACAGATAATCCCATACACCGAGCATACTTAACCAAATTAAATTTATTTAAAAACAAATTAAATAAAAGAGACACAGGAAAAAATAACATGAGTGAAGACTGAAGCTACGTTTAAAGGTCCGGACGAAAGCTCCTTATCCTTTCCTTTGGGTTAAATATGTAAAAAAACAGTTAAATCTGGTTGAAACTCATAACCTTAAAATAACAGTAATACTAAGGGGTCGTTTGGTGCGAACACAAGTAATGCAGGGATAGTAATGTTGGGATTATTTTTTATCAAGTGTTTGGTTCATTATATTAAAAATTAGCTATGCAATGTATAATCTAAACTTGTGTTTGGTTTAAAACTGTACAAAATCTTCTTTACAATTATATCCTTGAATATACAAAAATTTCTTTAGATTCCATTGTAAGCAAATCTCAACTCCCTAATGTGAAATAACCTTACAAAACTAAGCAATCATCAAGGTAATTGCAAAATAGCAGAACCCAGATCTTAAATTCACTGAGGGATTAACCTAAACACATTGCAGAGCATGTAAAGATTGAATTATTCAAGAACGTGTTCCTCTAAACTGTACACGATCCTTCAAATAATAAAATTGAATAGGATGTTAAGAATAAAAATTGAAGCTTTATCAAGGTAATTTGATATGGGAAGCTTGTTCAATGAGGCATTAACCTAAACACATGCAGAGCTAAGAAATTTAGGAAAAGGGTTTGAGGGACGATTTAGTAATTTTAGGGTCTTATCCAGATATAGTTAATACAAGGATTAGTAATCCCTTAGTTTCCTTGGTATTAGCTAAGCCCTCCTGTGAGGTATAAGTAATCCATGTATTAGGTATGCATAAATTGAATTGAGCAACCAAACATTGTAGTGGACGGATTAAATTTTTATACAGAAAATATTTTACCTAATACAGCCTACCAAATGACTCCTAATAGTAATAAACTCAAACGCAAATCAGGATTAAATTTTGTCAGTAACGGTAGGCTTAGTTAAAAAGAAATAACCCATAACACCCAAATATTTGATCAGTAAATACGTTTTAATTTTCAACCTTTTCAATTGGGTATTAATAATATTGAGGTACTCATAAACATTTGTTCAAAGTACGTTTTTTTCAATCTTTATAATTGGGTATAAAAATTATTGAGGTTCACTTTGTCACAATTTGTACTTCTTTCGTTTCAATTTGTTTAAACACCTTCAGAGTACGAGGGTAAAATTGAATAGTTTTTTGCATGAATTGATTCTTTTATTTTTTTAAAATAAAATTAACATATTTAGAAACTACATACAAAATACTACAAGCCACAATAGTTAACAATTCAAAATATATAAAAATTAAAAATATGATCAAAGAAAATCTTGTTTGAATACCCAAATACTAAAAGAGTCTTTCTCTTTGAAACGAAGTGAGTAACAAGTTTGTTGTTATTAATTAATTAATTTGATTTTACTGTTATTTAGGATATTAATTTTCGATTGGAATTATTGTACCAACATAACGTTAATTTCTTTTAGAAGAAAAAAGAAATCAATAAACTTGGGTAAGACAAGAAGAAAGAACAAATAAAAAGATTTTGTTATACGCTTTAATGTTCAATTTTTTTATTTTTTATTTTTATGTTAATTTTCTTGTGGTGTTATTTATTTTAGGACTAGTCTCTACACGTGTTTTGCACGTGATCTTATCTTCTAAATGTATTTAGTTGAATTATAAAATAGACCTCAAAGTATTTGTATTCAAATACTTTGTAGTGTGTATAAGAATTTAATATGAATATTTAATATCAAGATAAATGTGGAGTGAAATAATACATTATTTAAAAAAAAATTCATATTATTCTAATATTAAAAAAAAACTAATATAATGCCTGTTCAATAATAGTAATAAAAGTTTTACAAATTCAATTGCATTCCATGTTTTCAAATTCTTGAAAAGCAACGGTATGACTTTTCAGTGTTTCCGTAGACATTCTTTATTTGATTGCATATTACACTTGAATTCAAACTTGAATTTAACTAGTAGAATCTTAATAAAACATGAACTGATCGTTTTTTCTCTCCTAAATCGAGTTTTATGACATTAATTGTAAATTTTTAATTCATTACCAATTAATCCATTACAGCATATTGAGATTTCTAATATTAGTCCTCAATCTATGTGTTTATTTGTCTGTTTCAATTAATATTTATATTACTTCTTTTAATCTCTTGATTTTCTTTTGTTTTAGTGTTTCTAAATATGGATAATTGTCATTTGAAAATCAGAAAATGTAAAAGAAAATATTAACTGGCAGTCGAAAAAAAATCGTTGTATACCTTTACCAAAAAATATATTATCGTTCATGCAACAATATCTTATTTAAGTTATTTTTTATAGTTATTCATGTATGCTGTTCAATAATACTAAATATATTTATTACAAAAAAGTATTTGGATATTTCAGTTTATTAAAAATTATTGCACAAAGTAAACCCGATGAAAACACCTTAGAGTCTTACATCATTTACAAATGTTGTTAGATGATCTAAAATACATACAGTATGTTTTTGTCAAGAATAAAAAGAGTAATTACCTAGAAGCTTGCTTGTAATCCAATTTGTTTACATGTCCAAAATTTTGGGGCAATTGCACATATAGCTATTCTAACGGATGCTATTTAGAGATTACCCAATACTTATTTTATCTTGAAATTTCAAACTAAAAATCTTAACTTCAACACAATTCATGATATATTTGTCCCGAAAAATTAAACTAGAAAACTGAAATTCATGATGCACTGACTAATTCCTAAATAGCAGCCTTTTAGAGTGGCTACCTGGTGTTATTTCTACCAAAATTTTGTCTTCTCAAATTCACTTCAGAATCATAATCTAAATAAGATATTGTATTTAATTGGTTAAAAGTTAGTTCGTTACTTAAAAAAAGCATAGCCCGGAGCAAGACTCTTCATCATTTTCATAGAACTCTTTATTTAATTACATATCAAACGTGAATATACTAATAATTCTAATAACAAACTAATAATCCGTATTCACATATTGAATCTAAGTAGTTACATCAACTGATCGTCCTACCCTATTTATTGCTCTCCTAAATTGATTTTTATGACATTCTTTATAAAATTTTTGTAACGACTCGACCGGTAGTTTTGTGTAATTGCATCCCGTTTTTCCTTTTGATGTTGAACTCATGCGTGTTTATGGTTATGACTTACGGGGTCGATTAGTTTCGTTTCAAGGAGATTGCGGGTTGATTCGGGCCCTTTGATTCTTGGCTTAGAAGCCTAAATTGTTTATGTTGACCAATAGTTGACTTTTGTGAAAATAACCCCGAGACGGTGTTTTTATGGCTCTTTTAGCTTTATATCGTAATTTTGGACTTGCGCGTGTGCCCGAAACCGAATTCAGAAGTTCCTAGGTTGATTTGTGTTGTTTTGCTGAAATTTGGCAATTTGAAGTTAAAAAGTTTAACCGTAGGTTGACTTTTGGCTATCGGAATCGTAATTTATTTTTTGGACTTGAAATAGGTATGTTATGCTATTTAGAACTTGCCTGCAAAATTTGGTATCATTTGGTGTTGATTTGATATGATTCAGACGTTTAGTTGTAATTCTAAAGGTTCTTGAAATTTACTTTAAAATTCATGTGTATAGGTGTCTGATTCGTAGTTCTAGATGTTATTTTTATGTGTTAATTGCGCGAGCGAGTTCATATGCTACTTTTATACTTGAGTGGATGGTTGGTTTAGAAACCCGAGGGCGCGGATGAGTTTCAGACATATTTCGGAATGTTTTGGACTGAAAATGAAATTGTTGGTGCTGCTGTTGCTCCTTTATCGCAATTACGAGGCTAGTGCTCGCAATTGCGAAGGTGACAGGGGGGGGGGGTCTTTGATGTCGCAATTGTGACTAGCCCCTTCACAGTTGTGAAGTCAGCAAGCCTGGGCTTAGGTTGCTTTTGGGAACAATTTTTCGCTTTTACGAAGGTGTCCAGCTTCGCAATTGTGAAGCCTTTATCACAATTGTGACAATTGTTGAGGTTGTCAGGGTTTGCAAATGCAATACCTGGTCTGCAGTTGCGAGGGTTCACAAATGTGAACCCTGTGTCGTAAATGCGACATCTGCAGCTAGACAAAAGGGCTGGGAGTCGGGATTTTTCTACATATTCTCTCATTTTAGAACCCTAGACTCGGTAGGAGACGATTTGGAGAGGGGATTTTCATCTACAATCATTGGGTAAGTGATTCTAAATTTGTGAAACTTTGTCAATTTTTGAAAAATAAGAATTTGAGTTTTGAGAGTCGATTTAGACTCGGATTTCGAAACTAATCATATATATGAACTCATGGGGTTATGCATAGTCGGAATCTACCCTTGGCCCCGGGTTTTAACCAGGCGGGCTCAGGGTTAACTTTGTGAGAAAAGTGTAAAAATCATAGCTTTAGCTATTGTAATTGTTTTCCTTTGCATTGTTTGATGATATTAAGTCAATTTTTGTTAGATTTGAGCTGTGTGGAGGCGAATTTTAGGGGAAAGGCTATTTTTCGAGGGTTGGGTTGGCCTAGTTGAGGTAAGTATCTTGCCTAACTTTGTGTAGAACTACCCCTTAGGATTTGGGATTGATTGTGTTATTTGCGCTATATGAAAGCCGTGTATGCAAGGTGACGAGTGGGTACACGGGTTATATGTGGTATTTGACCGGTTTAGGCTACTTAGACTCTTTCCATGCCTTAATTGAATTGTCGTATCATGTTTTAAATTCTTATAGTCAATCTACTCTTACTTGTGTTAGTCTATCTTTATATTCCTTATTTGACTTTGTTAACACTTGTTCTACATCTTGCTTGATACTTTGCTCTTATGCTTTCGTTGAAGTTGTTGCCTTTTTTGTTGTTACATGTTATCTCTTCCATTTATAGACTTATCCTTATTTGAAGTCATTGTTACATGTTATCTCTTCCGTTGTTGATTTATCCTTACTTGAAGTCAGTGTCCTCTTCCTTTGTTAACTTATCCTTATTTGAAGTCCTCGTTACATGTTATCTCTCCCATTGTGATTTATTCTTATTGACATCGTGGTTACACATTATCTCTCTCATTGTTGAGTTATTGGTATTGAAGTTGTGAAAGCAGTTATCACATTGAGGCAAAGTTGTTAATTGTTGAGATATCTTCCTGTTAAGAAATTTACATTCATTGTTGCTGTTGATTTCTTGTACACATTGTGGTTGAGCCATGGGCTATTATTGTGGAAATATTGATATTGTTGATTATTGGCAAGTTGTGGCATATGGGCATTTGTGGTGCGAGTTGTTATTGTGATGTGATATCGATGCGCATGCGGTGATATAAGGATAGGGGTCAATGTGCATGCGGTTATTCCGAGGCTATGTGAGCCATCCAATTCACTCAGCACTTCCAGCTTCTACTGGTGCTCCGGTTATTCCGAGGTCTCAGGTTGCACACTTTGCTCAGCCACATTCTAGTGCACCTCCTGCACGGGGTGCCTTCAGTGGTCAGTCCAACTGACCAGGCCCGAGCCAGTCCCAACAGACATGCCCACCAAGATCTTGCTTTGAGTGTGGTGATACCAGTCATATGGTGAAGGACTGCCCTAGACTCAGGAGGGGTGCATCTCCACAGATTACTCAGGCTCCATGAATTCAGTCAGGTCCATAGACTTCTCAAGCCATGGTTACTGCCCCAGTTGCCGCTCCACCCGCACAACTAACTAGGGGTGGGGAACGGGCAGGTAGAGGTCGCCCTAGAGGGGGAGGCCAGGCCAGATTCTATGCTTTTCTGATAGGATGGAGGCAGTCACATCAGACGCAGTCATCACAAGTATGGTTCCATTTGTCATAGAGATACATCAATCTTATTTGATCCGGGATCCACTTATTCATATGTGTCATCTTACTTTACTTCGTATTTGGATATATCTCATGATTCCTTGAGTTCTCCTATTTATGTGTACACGCCTGTGGGAGATTCTATTGTTGTGGACCGTGTGTATCAGTTATGTTTAGTTGTTATTGGTGGTTTTGAGGCCAGAGTTGATCTATTGTTACTTAGTATGGTAGACTTTGATGTCATCTTGGGCATGGACTGGTTGTCGCCCTATCATGCTATTCTATATTGTCACACCAAGACTGTGGCATTGTCTATGCCAGGTTTACCACGGTTAGAGTGGAGGGGTACATTGGATTATGTTCCTAGCAGGGTTGTGTCATTTATAAAGGCTCAACGCTTGGTTGAGAAGTTTGTGATGCATATCTAGCCTTTGTGTGAGAGATGTCAGTGTTGATACTCCTACCGTTGAGTTAGTTCCGGTAGTGAGAGACTTACTAGATGTATTTCCAGCAAATCTTCCGGGCATGCCGCCTGATAGGGATATCGATTTTGGTGTTGACTTGTTGCCGGGCACTAAGCCCATTTCTATTCCACCATATCATATGGTCCTAGAAAAGTTGAACGAGCTAAAGGAGCAGTTGCAAGAGTATCTTGATAAGGGTTACACTCAGCCTAGTGTGTCGCCTTGGGGTGCGTCGATTTTGTTTGTGAAGAAGAAGGATGGTTCTATGCGCATGTGTATTGATTATCCGTAGTTGAACAAGGTTACGGTAAAGAACAGGTATCCATTACCACGCATTGATGACTTATTTGATCTGCTACAGGGTGCTAGAGTATTCTCGAAGATTGATTTGCAGTCAGGGTATCATCAGCTGAAGATTCGGGTTCGGATATTCCGAAGACTACCTTTAGGACTCGGTATGGTCACTATGAGTTCCTTCTCATGTCAATTGGGCTGACCAATGCCCTAGCAACATTTATACACCTGATGAACAGTGTATTCCAGCCATATCTTGATTCATTCGTCATTGTGTTTATTGACGACATCTTGGTGTACTCCCGCAGTCGGGAAGATCATTAGCGGCACCTAAGGATCGTTCTCCAGACCTTGAGAGAGAAGAAGCTATATGCAAAATTCTCAAAGTGTGAATTTTGGATTGATTCGCTGGCGTTTTTGGGTCATGTTATGTCGAGTGAGGGGATCGAGGTAGATCCGAAGAAGGCTGAAACAGTTCAGAATTGGCCCGTACTGTCTTCAACTATTGAGATTAGGAGTTTCCTTAGTTTGGCCGGGTATTATCGCCATTTCATAGAGGGTTTCTCATCCATTGCTACACTTATGACCAGATTGACCAAAAGGGTGCTCCTTTCAGATGGTCCGAGGGGTGTGAAGCGAGCTTTCAAAAGCTCAAGACTGCTTTGACTACAGCCCTAGTGTTGGTGTTGCCTATAGGTTCAGGGTCTTTTACTATGTATTGTGATACTTCAGGTGTTGGGTTTGGCGCTGTGTTGATGCAAGACGGTAAAGTGATTACATACGCGTCTCGGCAGTTGAAGGTCCATGAGAAGAATTATCCAGTCCACAACTTGGAATTGGCAGCTATTGTTCTTGCATTGAAGATATGGCGGCACTATTTGTATGGTGTCCCTTGTGAGGTCTATACCAACCACCGAAATCTCCAGCATCTGTTCAAATAGAAAGATCTTATTTTGCGGCAGTAGAGGTGGTTAGAGTTTCTTAAAGACTATGATATCACTATTCTATATCAAGGCCAATATGGTGGTCGATGCCTTGAGTCGAAAGGTGGAGAGCTTGGGTAGTTTAGCATATCTACTAACAGTAGAGAGGCCACTAGCCATGGATGTTCAGGCCTTGGCCAATCGGTTTGTTCGATTGGATGTTTCAAAGCCCAATCGATTTCTTCCTTGCATGGTTTCTCAGTCTTCTTTATATGATCGTATAGAGAGCGTCAGTATGACGACCCCCCTTTACTTGTCATTAAGGATACTGTTGTAACGACCTGGCTGGTCATTTTGAGTATTGTAGCCCCGTTCCCCCATCTATTGTTTATTCAGTGTTTGTTTGTGGTTATCTGACTTGACGGAGTGGTTGGTTTAGTTTCGAGGATATTTCGGAATGAATTGGGACACTTAGTCCCAAGGTTGGAGCCTAAGTTTAAAGAGTTGACCGGATGTTGACATATGTGTAAATAACTCCGGAATGGAGTTTTGATGGTCCGATAGCTCCATATGGTGATTTTGGACTTAGGATTGTGTTGGGATGCTGATTTGGAGGTCTGTAGATGCTTTTTGCTTGAATTGGCAAAAGTTGAAAAAATAAAAGTTTGAAGAGTTGAGAATTTTGACCGAGAGTTGACTTTGTGGTTACCGAGATCGAATTTTGGTTCCGGGAGTTAGAATAGGTCTGTTGTGTCATTTCTGACTTGTGTGCAAAATTTGAAGTCAATCAGAGTTCATTTGGTATGTTTCAGCATTAGTTTTGGTATGCTTCTGGTTTTCTCTTACGCGATCACGAGGAGCGATCGCGGAGGGTAATGTTTGGTAGGTGGGATTTTGTTCATGCAATCGCGTAGGTGGTGACGCGTTCACGAAGAAGGAATTAGTGGCCTGGGATTCCCACGCGTTGCTCATCGCTATAGCGTGGGTCAGGGAAATTGGTCACCGTTCGCGACCTGGAGTGTGCGTTCGCGTAGAAGGATTTTGGCTGCTGAAGATTTGTTCTTCATGATCGCGATGTGTAATCACTGGGCAGACTATTGTTGATACCCAATTTTGCCCTCATATTTTTACAAATATCATATATACTTTTAAAATATCATTTCTGCATCATCACCAATTTACAAGAGTCATATAAGTACTTTCTGTAATGTTTCATAATTTTTAAGGCTTTAAAATTAATTTTCTTGCATTTAAATTATTCAAATATTTATTAATTACTCCTTCAAATTATTTTGTGATGACTTAATCATCCAAATTTATTGTTTACACCCACATATATGCTTTATATAACATTTTTACTTCATTTTATATACTTACATCTGCTTTTTGTTAAACTATTTACGTATTTTTGCAATAATAGCCTATATTTTATAATTAATTGCATTTCGTCAGTTTATTCAGGGTCAAAATAATTTTTTATATTTTTACAACTTTCATCTATTATTTTAAAATGTTAAGTGGCATAAATAATATTTTTATATTTATTTGACTATTTTATTAAATTATTTTCCCTTAATTTCTTTAAAATCTAGCCAAATACTAAGCCAATTTTCGGACCAAATTAATGGCCCAAACATCCCAAATCCCTAGCCCAATTCCTAGAGCCCAAACAAAACAATCCCTATTAATCCAACCTTGTCGCTACCCGTTCATTCGACCCGCCCCCAAACCCTAACGTCCATTCTCCTGAGACAGCCGCCCTTAAGTCCTCTCATCCTCTCCCCTTTCTCCGAGAAACCCTAACCGCCTCCATTTCAAACTCCAGACCTAATCCGATATCACATGAAAAATCTTCCATATCCCCTTTCCTTTTGCTCACACGATGGTTCTTACTATTTCCTCAACGTTACAATATTTGGTACTCGATTATTTATGGAAGCTGAGTCATTGGGTGTTCGTTCAACTTCGATTATGTACTATCCTCATGTTTCTGACCTGATACACTGAGATCTGTCACTATTTTTGTTATCCATCTTGAACTAGGGTTCGCCTGATTTCTCCTAAATTGATTTTGAATCGATTTTGCGTGCTATTCTTTCCTTTTTATATTTAATTGACTGTTTTTTCTTGTTTGTGTGTTTACTTTTGTTACTATATAAACCCCCCTTTCCCTCTCTATCGATCTCCCTAGTGTGAGCACTGCTTGGGGCTCATTTGAGGCTCTTGTGAATGCTGACGCACTAGGATTTGGGTCTTTTGGTTGTTCTCTTTGCTGCTTATATTCGAGCTGTTGCTGACACTTTGTTTTCTCTTCTATTTGTTTGTTGAATCCGCAGACTGGTAAATTAGTCAATATTGTAACTATTGGGCTGGATATGAGTTCATGTGTTGCTTTGGGCTGTGCAAATGGGCATACTCTCCTGTTTTGGGAAATATTTGGATTGGGCCTGCTATTCGAGTGAAAGAGTCAATTGAAGGCCCAGGCAGTGCTGGGTTAGCTTTCTTGAGTCTGCTCTATTTGCTGTGCCTATAATCATCTCGATTATGTAATATTTGAGTCTATTTCTTCTTTCATCTTTGGTCATGTAATAATTTGTAAACAAGCGATGGGGGAGATTAGTGAAAAGGGGTATTCTCGCATGAACGAGTAAAAAAATTGCCTATAGGATTTAACTGCTTTGTTTGCTATTCGTTTGACGTGCTCCTATTCTACACACTCATAGAAATCATGCCCATAGGGATCATGCACACTTCATTTGTACACTGTCCAAGCATGTTAGTCCAAGTATTTGCCATACTTGTTTCTATATTTAACTTAGACAACATGCCTATAGGATGTAATAACATATGCTTTGTTAATCTAGATACCATTTCTATAGGACTCCCACTAGTCAGTCGGTCAATTGCTCCTATTGCTTTTAGTACACTGCTCATATGGATATTATGACTATAGGATCTTAATCAACTAATTAACTACTTTTGTTACTTCATTGTATTGCCACACTTAGATGACATGTCTATAGGGATAAGGTATTATTAAATCAATTTCAATTGTCAATTGTTAGAAATCCTGCCCATTGGATACTGTTATTCGTCTTAGACAATATGCTTATAAAAATCAGCGCTGTTAATCCTGAGCTTTCAAGCAGTGTACCATCTCTTCACGCAAACAATTAGAGATCATGCCTATAAGACCTGCAATGCCTTTAATCTGCCTATGCGTCAGTCCAAAGCTGTAGTACTGCTTGTACGATACTGGAAATCAGAATCACATAGAAACCATGTCTATAGGACTTAACGACTCTAATGTGCTTAATTCTAAAAACTGTCTACTACCTAATCTGCCGCGTGCATTTGCTGTTTATGTGTGGAGGTTAACTTGAGCCTTTTGTTGTCTTTATGTGAAGTCCTATATGTTTTGAATGTGCGCTAATTTTATTACTTTTGAGCATCCTAAGTAGAGTCTAGAACCACCTAATAGTAGGTCCAAAGCCTCCTGGACCATAGGCGTGGGACGGGTAGTGCACACATAGGACACGACCTAGAATTGAATTAGAGCGCCTTTTGGTAAACATCTTTAACATAGTAATCAGGTAGCAGGAGATGATAGTCTGTGCCCGTTGAATAATATGGGCAACTCCTACCTCAAGGGAGTTACGAAGTATTATTTATGTTGCACGGGGTGATCCTTTAGGCTAAAAAACTTAGGACCCCCCTTCTTTTATATTTTTATTTTTCACACTTAGTCATTGGATATAGACTAACTAATTTGTACTGTGTAACCTCTAAAGACTTGTACTGATTATCTATATCTGTTGTCCGATTTTCTTTACACTTATTCACAATATAACCTTTAAATTCTTTGTCTTCCCTCACTTATATGATTACATAGGACATTTATAATTTATAATCCGCAAAGTGTAAACTTCGGCCGGGACCCACAATTGTGGACCTTGAAGAGTGCCTAATACCTTCTCTCGAGGTAATTTGAGCCCTTACCCGATCTTTGATGACACAGACTAGTTAAAACAGAGTTATTTGCAAATAGGTGCCCTAACACACCTTAAAAATTGTTAGGTGGCGACTCTTCTCTTTTAATACCCATTTAAAAGAGTTGTCACATGTCGAAACCCGCTTTCACGAGAAAACGGGGCGTGATAGTATGATGACTCTACTGGGGATTTACACTTAGGCTCTTACCATAATGAAGTTGACTTATGTGGATTAGTTGATGATATGTACAATCCTTCCCTTATTTTCCTTATTTTGTTTAAATTGCTATGACATGTACATCCCCTCCCTTATTTCCTTTTATTTGTTTAAGTTGCTAAGACATGAACAGCCCCTCCCTATTTCCCTTTATTGCTATGACATGTACGTCCTCTCTCTGTTTCCTTCATCTTGTTTAAGACTGTTATATCATGTCCCTTCCATCCCTATTTCCTTTGCTTCATTACGTTCTTACACATTTTCATGAGTAAATTGACTTCCCTTTGTCTTTCATTTTTTCTTTTCTTTCTCATGTTCATTTTTATCGCATTACTTACTGTTATTATGCACTTTCATCATGTATATATTTGGCAACGTGTTACTATTTTTGCATAAAGCATGCTCTACATTATACTCCACTCATGCCTATTATCAACATAGCGGCGCTTCATGAGTGTCCGCGCTTTCCTAAAAAATACCCTTTTAAACTGAAAAGTCTTATTTGTGGTAGGCTAGCAGATCACTGATGTAGTCAACGGTCCCATGCCTTTTCTTCTCTAGTTGTTCACTTGAGAGACCAGTCTAGACCTTCCTAGAAACCATACTCCGATTTGAAATGTAAATGCATCATGCTAAACCTAGTATGGATTGAGACGTCATTGACATAACGACCCGCTTCGATGAACCTTGTCCAAAGTCCAACGGGATTTCCATAATCCCAAAGGCCACCATCATATTATGTGCATCACTTGGAGAAAACATGCAAACATGTTGCTCATTATTGCATAAATAGTCTAATCTGGAGGGGGAAAGGGCTAACTTTTATTTGTTTGTAGAAAATGAAGCACGAAATCCCCAGGTTCATTATGGTCCAGAATATCCCGCCTCTGCTAATTGACTGGTGGAATGACCTTGCACCCTATGATACAAATCATGTAAAGAGAGTATTGAGTAACCTGCCATCTTTGCTGAACATTCAACCAAATAGGGAACTGATAGTGGCTGCTACTATGTTCTGGGATGAGAAGAGAGCTATTTTTCGGTTTGGCAATATAGAAATGATTCCTCTCTTGGAAGAAATAGGGGTTTCGCCAAGCTGCCATAGGATAGTCCAGGACTATTGGTGCTAGAGAATCGCACTCCATGCGGTTTTCTGAAAATGTTGGGCTTTAAGAAGAATGATGAACTGGTATGTCTGAAGAAGTCATACATCTCCTTTGAATTTCTCTATGAACGTTATGGGCATAGCAAATCATATCGCCTTCCTCACGAGGAGCTAACCATTACCTCTTTGGGATGGGTGCACCACTCAGTTTATGTTTTCATAGTCTATTTCTTGGGTCTGTTGATCTTTCCAATATAAGGGGGAAGAATTCATACTTGCTTACCCATGGTCGCCAGGACTTTGTTGGAGGGTATCGAGGGGAAAAAGTACACTATCATCCCGATGATCTTAGCTGAGATGTACCTTGCTCTGGATCGGTGCAAGCATGGGTCCTGACACTTTGAGGGTTGTAATCTCTTGCTACAAGTTTGGCTGCTGGAACACTTTCATAGGAGTGAGTATCGCCAGGAGCTTCTGCGAAGGCCACTAAATGACTACATAGGCAGTCATCATCCAATGAAGATGATGTTCATTCCAGACAAGTTTGCAAAGCCTGGAAACGCTGTAGGCTGGCTGCCTTTCTTCAGCAATCTGACAGATGAGCAGGTGTATTGGATGTTTGAATGGTTTCCTAGTAGTGAGTTCATTATCCGATCCAAAGGAACTACTCACTTAGTACTGATCGGACTGCGAGACATCTACCCTTACGCTCCTATAAGGGTAATGAGGCAAGCTGGAAGGAAACAAGTCATACCTCGAGTTTCCGACATGGCTCAGTATAAGGCAGATTTCAAAGGGGATGTCATCCCATTCAAGTTCGAAGCACAATATATGTGGAACCAAAAGATCATCGTGGAAGGAGAGACTATTGAACCAGACAAGTATCACGCCGGTCATATGTACTACTATCTCTCATGGTTGGAGGACGAAATAGCTAGGGACGTTAGACCAGGAGTCAATTTGAAGGATAGGATCATAGATGAGGTGGCTGAAGCACAGGTGAACTATAAGAAGCTACGCAAAAGGATGTTCAAGTCCGAAACTAAGCATATGGAACTACATAAAGTGAACACAGAGGCGATAAGGGAATGGAAGAAGATTGCCAATAAGTCGACAGAGATGTTAGAATACCTGGAGCAAGGATTGATGGAAATAGAAGGGAAGATGAGAAAGAGGCTTTGGGATTGTCAAGGCATGGACGATGATGAAGGAGGGAAGCTGGCAAAGGCTTACTTGCTACTGGACATGCGCGATCTAGGGAATATGATTGATGGGGTCAAGAGAGCCAAGCATGGAGAAGGTCCTTCAGGGACCAAGTAGACTAGGAGATAATGTCCTTTATTGCTTTCTGGATTAGATTTGATTTTGATGTAATAAGGCTTAATGCCATTAGTGACTTTATAATTATTGTCGATTTAGTGAAAGATTGATTTAGCTTATTTTCGCACTAATGAAATGAGGCAAACATTGGCATGAATTTTCTCCAGGTCTACATGTCACTTAGGCCTACCTTGGGCACAATGAGGTCCCTAAAGTTAGGACGCGAATTATTGCATGACCTTATGTGATACATGATTAAATATTGCAAGCACTCTTATACTTTGTCTTACTGACTTGGTTACCTTTTTTTCTCTTTGTTTTGATTATTCCCATTCCCCAAGGTTGGTTCGTGCATTTTGGCATCATCAGCTTACCACACCCGATCCAGAGGTCCTCCACCTCCTCCTCCACCTAGCGACCTGAAAAACAAAGGCAAAGGCAAAGGCAAAGGGAAGATGGATGATCCAAGTGGTAACCCAAGAGACAATGCTACCATAGCAGAGAATGTTGAAACCTCGGACAGAAGAAGCACGCCAGGACAGAATGAGTTGGTCTTACATTTAGAGTAGAAAATCCTACAGGTGCAAGGTGAGCTTGAGGAAGTCCAAAATCTAGCACACCTCTCTCTTACCCTAAATGTTCCTAACATCAACCAGCAAAACACAACCACTCAGAACTAAACACCACCACAAAACGCACAAAACCAGAATCCACCACCCATAACTCCGAATCCTCCCGCACCGCATTAGTATCACAATCCCGCACCTCCTCAAAACCTTAACCCACCACCAGTGCAAACCCCTCAACAATACCACCATCACCCGACCCAATATCTGCAAGACACCACTTATCACACTCCTCAAAACACACAACAACCTATCCTCTATCCCCTTCAAAATTCAATCAATGATCATCCATATACCCAAGTACCAGGAACTCATCAAGGCAAACTGATATATATGGAAACCTTACCCCATACCCCACAGCAAACCCTATACATACCCGAGCCAACCGAGAAGGATCTGCTCATTCGAAACATGGCAGAAGAACTCAAGAAACTGACAGGGAGAGTCCAGAGTGTTGAAGGTGGGAAGGGTATTGAAGGTTTAAACTACGAAGATTTGTGTATCCGGCCAGATGTAGAACTGCCGGAGGGTTAAAAGCCTCCCAAGTTTGAGATGTTTGTTGGCACTGGCGATCCAAAGGTGCATTTGAGAACTTACTGCGACAAGCTTGTAGGAGCGGGTAAGAATGAACAAATCCGCATGAAACTATTCATGCGAAGTCTTACAGGAGACGCATTATTTTGGTATATTAGTCAGAATCTGAAGGAGTGGGAAAATTGGGTAAGCATGGCATCGGATTTCGTGGAAAGATTTAGGTTCAATACAGAGAACGCGCTAGACGTTTTACATTCAAAACCTCAAAAAGAAGCCGACAGAAATATTTTGCGAGTATGCTACTTGTTGGAGATCAGAGGCCGCCAAGGTAAGGCCACCACTTGAAGAAGAACAGATGAACAAGTTCTTTGTTAGAGCTCAAGGTTCGCAGTACTATGAAAGGCTAATGGTTATCGTGAATCATAAGTTCTCAGACATCATCAAGTTAGGAGAAAGGATAGAAGAAGGAATCAAGAATAGGATGGTGACTAATTTCGAGGCACTGCAAACCATAAACAAAGCCTTGCAATCAGGGGCCATTTCGAAGAAGAAGGAAGTGAGTTCCGTAATGGTGGCCCAGGGCCCTAAGTCTCCCCTTACATACCAAACACCTGCACCCATATACCAAACATCACCTCCACAATACCAATACCCTGCCACCACCTACCATGCCTATAACACGCAACCTGCATATTACCATTCACCTCCACCCCTCCACCATGCCACGGCCAAACTTTGACCGTACAGCTCCCAGACAATACACACCAATCGCTGAACCCATAGCCCAATTGTATGAGAGACTAAAGGCCGTTGGTTACGTCATCCCTATTCCTACTGTTGCTGTTGATAACCCTTCCTAGTGGATTAAACCCAATAAAACTTGTGCCTACCACTCAAGCATGAAGGGTTATACCATCGAGGAATGCCGCATGTTAAAGAACAAGATGCAGACACTGACCAACATCAAGGTTATATAGGCAAAGGAAGCCGTGCCAAATGTCCGTAATAACCCTTTCATGGATCATAGGGTCGAGGGAGTAAATGTGATAAAACTGATAAGGAACGGGATCAGAAGGGATCCATTGGACTTATTCGAGATGGGGATACTCCCAAAACATCTCCTGTCATCCTCTCACCAATTGTGGTGCAAACCTAGGCACCGTTTGAGGTCGAGGTAGCTACACCTTGATGGTAGCTTCTACACAGTCTTATAAGTTCGATGCCGTCCCATGGGATTATGTTGTGGAGGCAAGAAAGGAAAGGAAAAGCTAAGATGGAAGAAATAGGTGCTGCGCAGGGTATGACTAGAACTGGCAGAGTTTATACACCTGAGAATCTTAGAAGAACAAGCAAAGAAGCTGCATCTAAGCCACCTGTCATTGAGATGAGCTTTGATGATCTTTGATGGAAGGTACATGCAAGAGAATACTGTGTTGTTGATCACCCGAACAAGACTCCCCGCCAGATATCCATTTTGTCACTATTGCAAAATAACGCATGCCTTGATGAATGTGTTAAGCTAAGCTTATGTGCCCGCTGGTATCACTAGTGGGGATATGGCTAACATGGTTGGACAGGTACTAGAGAGTCATTAAATTACTTTCCATGAAGATGAGTTACCACCATAAGGGTTGAGCCATAACAAAAGCGTTGCACATCACTGTGCAGTTTGAAGACAAGTTCATTGCCAGGGTCTTGATACACGGAGGTTCGAGTCTGAACATATGTCCGCTGACCACTCTGAAAAGATTAGGTAAAGGTCTGCATGAGATATGGATGGGGAGCATGAGTATGAAAGCGTTCGACGGATCTTAGAGAGCCACTATTGAAGAAATCAACCTTGATCTACAGATGGGTTCGACTTGGTTTGATGTCGAATTCCAAGTGCTAGACATATCTTCCACCTACAACCTGTTATTGGGACGACCATAGATGCCCGCAGCTGGGGCAATCCTTCTACCTTGCACCAGGTGTGAAGTTCGAGTGGAATCATCAGGAGGTGATCATTCATGGAGATGGAAGCAACCCTATTTACACCAACCAAACCGTGCCAGTCATCAAAAACAGGAGGAAATTGGGAGGAGAAACTTACCACCGCATTGAGTGAGTAAACACAATTAAGAAAGATCGATGATGGAGCAATAGGATAGAAAGCATATTGATGTGTTGGGATATGAACCAGGCAAGGGTCTTGGCCGAAAGCTTCAGGGCATCACAGAACCCATACGACCGCAGTATCATGGCACGACCTTTGTGCTCGGATATGAATATACCATGCAAGAGTTCCAGGATTGGACACCGCCATGGCTCACCGATTACTATCTGCTAGAACAACCATACCACTGCTGCACCAAACATTCTGTCAGACTGGCATGATTTGCGGATCGGAGGAAGATGAGATTTTGGCCGGTATGAGGAAGCTGTTTCTGAATGAGGAAGACATGGACTGCAGTGCAATTTTAGAGGAGGAGGAGGAGGAAGACCTTACTATTCAGTCAGTGGGAGAAGGAATTATTCTCAAGAACAAGACCGCTGCACTATCCCGGGATCGCCGAGTACTTGGGTAGATTGGCAGAATTAGCATGACTTATATTTAAATTGTTTGTGAGCATTTAAGACATTTTCAGTGTTTTGTTTTGAAATAATTACTCGAGCCATCGAGTAGTACTTATTGACAATTTTAAGCTTTATTAATGCATCATTGCTTTTCGTATTTATTATTATCTTTCTACATTCTTTTCAGCGTAATTATTATATATCGTGATGAACCTACGATTGTGACATGTAATGAGACAACACAACATCAGGAAAGTGATTCGGAAGATTTGGAAGAGTATATTATTCCTGAGGAAATTGTCAAAGAAGTAGAGAATTTTGAGAACAAACCAAAGTCACACTTGGAGGAAACTGAGGCAATTAACTTAGGGGATTCTGAAACAGTCAAAGAAACTCGCATAAGAATTCATCTATCACCGCCAAAGAAGGAAGAATGCATCAAGTTTCTAAAGGAATATGAGGATATTTTCGGATGGTCCTACGATGACTTGACTAGGTTAAGCACATCCATAGTAGCTCACAAGCTACCTACCAACCCATGTGTCCGCCGGCAAAGCAGAAGCTTAGAAAATTCAAGCTAGATATGAGTCTGAAAATAAAAGAGAAGGTTACCAAGCAAATCAAAGCCCGGGTCCTTCAAGTGGTCGAATACCCGACCTAGTTAGCCAACATTGTGTCGGTTCTAAAGAAAGATGGGAAAGTCAGAGTGTGTGTTGACTACCGAGATTGAACAGAGCAAGTTTTTCGACCGGCTTCGAAAGTACAATTTGAAGCTAAGTCCTGCAAAATGTGCTTTCGGAGTCCCTGCTGGGAAGTTGATGGGTTTTATCGTCAGTCATTGCAGTATTGAGCTAGAACCGTAAAAAATGAAAGCTATTTAGGATTTTCCACCACCAAAGAACAAGAAAGATGTGATGAGTTTCCTGGGACACCTCAATTATATTAGCCGTTTTATAGCACAATCAACGGTAATATGTGAGCCGATCTTCAAGATGCTGAGGAAAGATCCTGCGACAAACTCGACCGAAGAATGTCAAAGGGATTTTGACAAAATCAAGGCGTACTTATCTAAACCGCCCGTGTTGTTCCCGCCAGAACCAGGAAGACCTCTGTTGCTGTATCTGTCTGTGTTGGATGGAGCCTTTGGCTGCATTCTGGGGCAACATGATGAAACCAGGAGGAAAGTGTAGGTGATAGATTATTTGAACAAGAAGTTCACACCTTACGAGGCTCGGTATTCTTTATTAGAGCGCACCTGCTGTGCTTTGGCATGGATAGCCTAGAAGTTGAGACATTATTTTTGTGCGTACACTACATATCACATATCAAGGATGGATCCACTGAAGTACATCTTTTAGAAACCCATGCCTACAGGTAAGTTAGCAAAGTGGCAGATATTGCTAATTGAGTTCAACATCATTTATGTGACTTAGAAGGCAGTCAAGGGGCAAGCATTGGCCGATCACTTGGTAGAGAACCCCGTAGACGGAGAATACAAACCATTGAAGACGTATTTTCTCGACAAAGAAATGTCGTTTGTAGGTGAGGATATCGCCGAAACATATGATGGTTAGAGGATGTTTTTGGACGGAGTAGCAAACTTCAAAGAAGTGGGCATTGAGGCTGTCTTGGTATTAGAAACGAGTCAACATTATCCTGTATCAGCAAAGCTCAGGTTCCTATGCACCAACAGTATGGCGGAGTATGAGGCCTCCATCTTGGGACTCAAGACTTCCTTCGACATGAATGTTCAGGAGTTGCTGGTAATCGGAGATTCTGATCTATTAGTACAGCAGGTACTAGGAGAATGGGCCACCAAGAACATTAAAATATTACCATACTTGCATTGTGTGCAAGAGTTGATCAAGAGGTTCACACAAATAGAATTCAAGCATGTTCCAAGGATCCAGAATGAGTTCGCAGATGCATCAGCTACCTTGTCTTCCATGATACAACATCCGGACAAGAATTTCGTTGATCCTATCCTAATAGAGATTCGTAAGTAGCCAACTTATTCTGCTCATGTTGAAGAAGAGTTTGACTAAAATTCATGGTTCCATGATATCAAGGAATAATTGGAGAAAGGAGAATACCTAGAAAATGTCACGCGTACTCAGAAGCTTACACTACAAAGATTGGCCAACCATTTCTTTCAAAGCGAAGGAATTCTGTATAGAAAGACTCCTGACTTGGGATTGCTGCAATGCGTCGATGACAAGGAGGCATCTAGATTGCTTGAAGAAATAGACGCCGGAACTTGCGGACCTCACATGAACGGGTTCGTTCTGGCCAAGAAAATATTAAGAGCAGGGTAAATCTGGATGATCATGGAGACAGACTGCATCAAATATGTTCAAAAGTGTCACCAATGCCAAATACATACTGATATGATACGATTACCACCCAACGAACTCAATGCAACGAGTTCATCCTGGCCTTTCTCTACTTGGGGCATGGATGTCATCGGCCCAATTGAACCTGCTGCTTCAAACGGACACATGTTCATGTTGGTGGCTATAGATTACTTCACAAAATGGGTTGAAGCCACTTCCTTTAAGGCTGTGACTAAGAAGGTCATAGTAGATTTTGTTCGGGATCGTATTGTTTGTCGATTTGAAGAACCTGAGTCAATCATTACTGACAATGCCGCTAATTTCAATAGTGATCTGATGAAAGCTATGTGTGAAACATTAAAGATCAAGCATCAGAACTCTACATCATACATGCCATAGATAATGGAGCGGTAGAAGCCGCCAACAGGAACATCAAAAAGATATTGAGGAAGATGGTGCACAACTACAAGCAATGGCATGAGAGGCTACCATTTTCTTTGCTCGGGTACCACACCACAATTCGTACTTCAACTGCGGCAACCCCCTATCTACTAGTTACGGTATTGAAGCCGTTATTCCCGCCGAAGTGGAGATTCCTTCCTTCAGAATCATACAAGAGGCCAAGCTTAGTGATGCGGAATGGATACGGAGCCGGTATGAACAACTTGCTCTCGTTGATGGTAAGAGGATAAACATAGTGTGTCATGGTCAACTCTACCATAATAAAATGGCAATGGCTTTCAACAAAAAGGTTAGATCGATGCAATTTACACCAAGGCAATTGGTGTTGAAATGAATCTTCCCGTATCAGGATGAAGCAAAAGGGAAATTCTCACCTAACTGGCAAGGCCATTACATGGTTCATCGAGTACTGAAAGGAGGAGCACTTATACTTGTAGAGATGGATCGCGAAATATGTCCAAGACCAATCAATTCAGACGCAGTCAAGAGATACTACAATTAAGATTATGTTTGCACTCTCTATTTGATGTAACCTGAACTACGCTTGACCTGATTCCCGTTTAAGAGGGGATACGCAGGCAGCCCTATGGGTTCGGTCACATCATAATAAAATCTTCATCCCCCCCCTCCCATGGTCAGAAACTGGGGCAAGATTTCGAGTTCGTCAATCTCATTATGTCAAAGATCACTAAGAAGTATATCGCCAGAAGTATGCATTTAAACTGGGGCAGAATTTTGAGGAGGGTCCTCAAAATTCCGAGTTGAGGAGGTTGTAGTGTCTCAAAAGCGTGTCATAGTCGCTGATTCGACAAAACTATTTGCTTTTATACGTCATCACATACTTGAGCAACTGCTTTTTTTTCTCTTCAAATATATGATCTGTCACAAATGCATATTTTCGAAAAATTTATTTTCTGCAATAGCCAGATGTTACGTAGGGTGACTCAAACAAGGCAGCAAGACAAGGAGCAAAGGCGGAATGAAGAATCAAAGGCACGAACAAACCTTTTCCCCAAAAACTCACGATTTTTCTTTGGATGTAGGCACAAGGGACATAACAAACATGTCCACAAATATATATACAACACGATCACTATCTTCACACCAACAGAAGTCGACAAACACAAATGCGTCAAGCTAAAAATAATTTTTGCCTCTCACATTTAATCGTTGCTCTTCTTGCATAGGGCTAAACACTACCCTCATCATTGCATAAGGCTAAGCATTGACTTTCTTGCATGAGGCTAAGCGTTGTCTCCACCATTACATAAGGCTAAGCATTTCCTTTCCTTGCATGAGACTAAGCACTGTCTCCATTCTTTGCATGAGGCTAAGTACTACCTCAATTATTGCATAATGCTAAGCACTGCCTTCCCTTGCATGAGACTAATCACTATCTCCATTCTTCGCATGAGGCTAAGCACTGCCTCTATCCTTGCATAAGGCTAAGCACCGTCTTTCCTTGCATGAGACTAAGCACTGTCTTTCCTTGCATGAGACTAAGCACTGTCTCCATTATATTGCATGAGGCTAAGCATTGACTCTATTATTGCATAAGGCTAAGCACTGCCTTCCCTTGCATGAGACTAAGGCTCCATTCTTTGCATGAGGCTAAGTAGTGGCTCCATTAATACATAAGGCTAAGCACTGCCTTCCCTTGCACAAGGCTAAGCATTGCGTTTCCTTGCATGAGACTGTAACGACCTGGTCGGTCGTTTTGAGCTCTAGTGCTCCGTTCGGTAGTTTGAGACTTTGAATAGCTTCATATGATATATCATGTCTTGCGTGTATGATCGGTTTTAGTTTTTGAGTGGTTCGATATTTCTTTGGAAGAATGACTCTCGATTTGGAAGCTTTAAGTTGGAAGGGTTGACTTAGGTTTGACTTTTGGGTAAACGGACCTGGAATTGGGTTTTTGAGATTCCAATAGGTTCGTATGATGATTTTGGACTTTTACATATGTTTGAATTCGATTTTGGAGGTTCCTAGAAGGATTCGACACTATTCGTCGAAAGTTAGCAATTTGAAAAACTTAAGAGTTTATAAGTTTGACCAAGAGTTGACTTTGATGTTATTGGACATCAATTGGTGTTCTAAGACATTGAATAGGTCTATATAGTTGAATTGAACTTGTGTGCAAAATTTGAAAATAATCTGAAGTGTTTAGGTGTGATTCGGACACTCTTTTGAAAGAAAGAAGATTTAACAACTTAAGAGAAATTCTATTCGGTTTGAGCCTTGATTCTATGTTGTGATATTCTCGTGGGTGTTTTGAGGCTTAGTATAAGTTTGAATAATGTATTTGTACTTTTTGGTATGATTGAATGGGGTCCCAAGGGGCTCGCGTGTGTTTTGGATCATTGGTTGAGAAACCAGGTAAGTTAAGAATATGGAGTTTGACCATGGTTAATACGGGTTAATATGACCTCTTTTCGGTGTTTTGAATGTGCGAGCAGGTTCGTAGCATGTTTTATGATTAAAAGGCATATATGTTTTGTGTCCGGGAGGTTCCGAATGCGTTTTGGGTGCTAAAATGAAGATTCTTTTGTTGCTGATTTTTTTGTGTAAAATAATTACAAAAATATCATTTTTGTCTCTTAAATTTTCTGACTTCCTTTAAAACTTCAAAACATCATATCTCCCTCATTGTAAGGCCAAATTGGGTCACTCAAGAGGCTATCAGATGTGAGTTTCGGGGTCATCTAGGATCTGATTCGAGCTATAACAACAACTGCATTTTTTTTTATTTATTATGAAATTTTAATCGCTTTTCCTCACATTATTTTGGAGCTCGGATTTGGGCGATTTTGGATAGGATTTTCACCACATGGATTGGGATTTGAGCCGTCCGGAGGTTGTTTCACACGAGAAGGTCATTTTAGAGTATCGGTTTAGCTTCTTTGAGGTAAGTATCTTGTCTAACTTTGTGTGGGGGAAACTACCCCTTAGGATTCGGGTTGATTGCGCTATTTGTGTTATGTTAAAGCCGTGTACGCAAGGTGATGAGTGGGTACACGGGCTATATGTGGTATTTGACCGGTTTAGGTTATCTAGACTCTTTCCATGCCTTTGATTGAATCGTCATGACATGTTATATCTCTCATGATTAATCTATTCTTACATGCTCTATTTGACATTGAAAGCATTTGTTCTACCTCTTACTTGTTATTTTGTCCTTATATGCTTTAGTTGAAGTTATTACCTTGCTTACTGTCTTGTTACCTCTTAATTGTTGAGTCCCTTCCATGACTCCGTGCTTATTTGCTACTCGCCTTAACTATTTTACTTGCACATCTTAGTTGTCACGTGCTTTACTTGTCCTATTGTTTTTTTCTTGTAATATTTGTTGCATTCCTTCGATTATTACGTGATTCCTTTATTACTGTGTGCTCATACCCTTTGATTGTAGAAATTCCTGTAAATTGAGTAATTGAATTGTTGTTGTTAATTTAAATTGCTTGTGGATCGGGTTCCACGCTGCAATAAGTGAAATAAGGGAGGATTTCATATTGATACAGTTGGATCGGGTCGTGCGTCGCAACAAATTTTATGTTTTTCTTGATATTGATATGGTGAGATAAGGGAAGATTATGTTTGTACGGTGGCATCGAGTTGCGCGCCGCAACAAATTGTATGTGTTGTATTCATTGTTGTATTGTGTTAGCTTTCAGTATTTATCATATGAGATTCTCAGGACTGGTATTTTTGGATTTACTAATATCGAGGATTGAGTTATCTTCATTAGTTTACTGCTTTGCTGTCATTTCCTGTTTTCCTTTCCTCTTATTGTTATTTTGGTGAATTGATTTTCAAAATAAATTTACTATGCTGAGTCATTTTCTCATACCTTGTTGAGTTATTTGTAACATAAAGATTTAAAATAAAAGAATTATTAACATGCTTACCTTATGTGACTCTTAAGTTAAAACTCGTCGTTTCATTTGGTACTTTACTATTCTTAATAGTTGTCCTATTTCACTTTATTTGATTTTTTTCACGATTCAGTTTTCCCTATAGGCCATGATGGCACTCAACGTCGCCACAAGGCAAGCCAACGATGAACTAGTCATGCATTTATTCTTTTTAATAATTTCAAAGTAGTTGATTTTTTTTATTAAGTAGATGAGAAGTGAAAAATTATAGTAAAGTAAAGCGTAAACAAATGAAAGAGCAAATACGGTGAAATAAATACTCAAAATCATAAAGTGTCTACTACCATATTTCCAAGACCCGGTATCACAAGTGAATGAGCAACTAGTAGAATATAGAAAACACCTATGCTACTGTCTGAAATAAGATAGACAGAAAGTAAATACAAAAGAGAGACTGCGGGTGCTGTAGAACGAATTCAGAAAGCAGCTCACCACTATGCCTCCGGATAACGGGGGTGCGCGCCTGTATGAATGCCAAATGCACCTTCTTCATATCCTGCACGATTAGTGCAGAAGTGTAGCGTGAGTACAATAGCAACTCGAAGAAGTAGTGACGAGGGATCGACATCGACACTTACTATGGGTCAACAAATATAATATAGAAATTCCAAATAGACATGGAATACGTGAATAATTATAATAATACAATAGCAAGCAGTGAATAAATGATTCTTTAACCGATAGTAAATTTAAAAATCTCCAACTGACACGTACTATCTCTAACAAATTTCGGGCCAATAAATAAATTATAACCTCTCAAATCATAAATATAATAGCAAGTGTAATCGGGCTCCGAGCATTATAATTTAGCTATTAGATTAATTACCCAACCCAAATTGGAAGATTCTTGAAATTCGCCCTCAGGCCCATGTGCCCGGATTCCGAAATTTTTTGAAGATAAATGTTACTCATAACTTCACCAACTCAAATATATAATTTCTACTCAATTCCATAATCATCTTCGTGGTTAAATCCCATTTTTATCAAAACCTAGATTTTAAAATAAACTCCCAAAAATTCCACATTTTACTCGTTAAAATCTATCCATAATCTGTATATTTAACTCATATTAGGTAGAACTTACTCACCTTACAATTCTTAATGAAAACCCCTCTTCAAGAAGCTCCAAATTATGACCACACAAGTGAGAAATGGGGAAAATAGGCCTAAATCCCGTTTTTAAAATGTTTTCTGCCCTCTGGTTCCTTCTTCGCGATCGCGATAGGGCATCTGCGATTGCGAAGGCAAAATGCCAAGCCCAGGGAAAATGCATTACGCGACGTGAGACCAGCCTCGTGAATGCGATGGCTTAGCTGGCTTGCCCTCCGCGAACGCGACGGCCTTAACGCGAATGCGAAGGCCTTTGATTGATCCCCTCCCCAGTTGACCTAATACTTCGTGAACGCAAAGGCCTGAGCACAAACGTGAAGGCCAGTGGCCCAGGGCCTCGCGAATGTAGTCCCCATATCGCAAAAGCATAGGGCAAAATGTCACCCAATCTCATTCCTTCATCGCAAACACGACCAGTGCTCCGCGTTTGAGAAGAAGGAAACCAGAACAACAAATTTCTGGTGTTTCCGACTTAGCTCTGGGCAATCTGAAACACACCCAAGCCACGCGGGACCCCATCCAAATACACCCACAAGTCCATAAACATAGGATGAAACTGTTCGAACTCTATCGAAACTAAGAATCACACCCCAAAACCAAATTGAATCAACTTATGAACTTAACACATCTCTACTATCTCCGAATGCACCGAAACATGCTTAGACTACTCGTAATGACCCCAAATTTTGCGTACAAGTCATAAATCACTATACGGAACTATTCCTACGCTCAGAATTCCAAACGGATCTTGGTCACAACAAAACCTACTCCAAACCAAACTTAAAAAACTTGAAAACCTTCAATGCGCCAACTTTCAATATTAAGTGCCGAAACGCTCGTGGGTCATCCGAAACCCGTTCCGAACATACGGCCAAGTCCAACATCATCATACAAACCTATTGGAACCATCAAATCTCGGTTCCGAGGTTGTTTATACAAAATGTTGACTCAAGTCAAACTTGACCATTATAGCCACTATTAAGGAACTAAGTGTTGCGATTGAACCCCGAACCCTTCCAAACCCAAACTAACGATCCTCGCAAATCATAAAACAATAAAAGCACATATGGTCTTAATTAAGGGAAAGAGGATCTAGAAAGCAAAACGCCGGTCAGGTCGTTACATTCTTCACCTCTTAAACAAACGTTCGTCCTCGAAGGGGTCTAGGATCATACCTGGAGTGCCGAGTAGGTGTGGATATATGCTCCACATGTCCTCCTCGGTTTTCCAAGTGGCCTTCTTGACTGGTTGACACCTCCACTAAACATTTACTGTAGAAATCTTCTTGGACCTCAACTGGTTAACCTGCCTGGATCACACGCCTTCTGATCTGCGTAACTCTTCTGTCTGGACTGAGCTATGCGAAGTCACTCTTGAATCAACTTCACTTTCTCCAAGGCATCCTTCACTAAATCTGTACCATATAACCTAATCTCGCCGGGCTCAAACCATCTGATGGGCAAACCATATTGCCGACCATGCAAAGCCCAAATGGAGCCATTTCAATGCTGGATTGATAACTGTTGTTATAGGAAAACTCGGCCAAAGGCAAGAACCGATCCCACTTCCCTCTGAAGTCAACCGCACATGCTCTAAGCATATCCTCCAAGATCTGAACCGTCCGCTTCGACAGCCCAACAGTCTGCGGATGAAAGGCTGTGCTGAGCTCTACCCAAGTCCCCAACTCACTCTGTACTGCCCTCCAGAAACGCGAAGTAAACTGAGGGCCACTATTTGATATGATAGAAACAGGCACACCATGCAATCGAACAACCTCCTGAATGTAAATCAGGGCGAATCTCTTTGAAGAATACGTAGTCACTATCGGAATGAAGTGTGCCGACTTGGTCAACCTGTTGACTATGACCCAAACTACATCAATCTTCCTTAAGGTTCGCGGCAACCTAACTACGAAGTCCATAGTGATGCGCTCCCATTTCCACTCAGATATAACCATCTGCTGGAGTAGGCCACCTGGCCTCTGGTTCTTATACTTAACCAGCTGGCAATTTAGGCACCTCGCTACATACTCAACTAAGTCCTTCTTCATTCACCGCCACCGATAATGCTGCCTCAGGTCGCGTTACATCTTCGTAGCACCTGGATGAATAGAATACGAAGAGTTGTGTGCCTTATCTTGAATCTTCTCCCTCAATCCATCAACATTAGGAACACATAAATGGCCCTGAAGTTGTAGAATACCATCCTCACCGATAGTAACCTCATTGGCACCACTCTGTAGTACCGTCTCCCTAAGAACCAGCAAGTGCGGGTCATCGAACTGACGAGTCTTGATCTGATCGAATAATGAAGACTGAGCGACGACACATGCAAGAACTCAGTTGGGCTCTAAGATATCCAACCTCACAAGTAAGTTAGCCAATGACTGTATGTCCAAAGCAAATGGCCTCTCATCTGCTGAAATGAATGCTCAACCACCCGTACTCTCAGACTTTCTGCTCAAGGCATGCACAACCACATTCTCTTTTCCCGGATGATAAAGGATGGTAATATCATAGTCCTTTAGTAGCTCAAGCCACCTGCGATGCCTCACATTGGGATCCCTCTGCTTGAACAAATACTGCAAGCTGCGATGATCGATGTAATCCTCATAGGACACCCCATAAAGATAATGCCTTAAGATCTTGAGAGCATGAATAATGGAAGCTAACTCCAGACCAGGTACGGGGTAATTATTCTCGTGGGACTTCAGCTGGCGTGAAGTTTATGCAATAACTTGCCCTTCCTGCATCAATACACAACCCAGGCCAATGCGTGGCAATACATAATATACATCCCTGAACTGGAAGGCAACACTAACACTGGTGACGTAGTCAGTGCGGCCTTGATCTTCTGATAGCTCGCCTCGAAATCATCAGACCATCAGAATGGAGCACCCTTCTGGGTTAATCTAGTCAAAGGTGCTGCAATAGATGAGAAGTCCTCCACAAACCGGCGATAATAACCTGCTAACCCTAAGATGCTCCCGATCTCGGTTACTATGGTAGGACGAGGCCAACTCTGAATTGCCTCGATCTTCCTGGGATCTGTCTTAATGCTCTCGCCTGATACCACATGACCCAAGAATGCCATAGAATCTAACCAGAATTCACACTTGGAGAAACTTAGCATATAGCTTCTCTTCCCGCAAGGTCTGAAGCACCACTCTCAAATGCTGCTCGTGCTTCTCCATGTTATGCGAGTAGATCAATATGTCATCAATGAAGACAATGACCAATGAGTCAATATATGTCTTGAACGCCCGACTATCAAATCCATAAATGCCGCTGGGGCATTGGTCAAGCCGAAGGACATCACCAGAAGCTCATAGTGGCCATATCTAGTCCGGAAAGCCGTCTCCGGAACATCCGAATCACGAATCTTCAGCTGATGATACCATGATCTCAAGTTGATCTAAGAGAACACCCTGGCACCCTGCAACTGGTCAAACAAATCATCAATATGCGTCAATGGTATTTTTTCTAAATAATAACTTTGTTCAACTGATAGTAATCAATGCACATCCATATAGTCCCATCCTTCTTCTTCACGAACAATACCGGTTCACCCCAAGGCGACACTCGGTTTGACAAATCCCTTTTCTAGCAACTTCTTAAGCTGTTCTTTCAACTCCTTCAACTCTTTCGGAGCCATGCGGTACGGTGAAATAGAGATTGGCTGGGAACCTGGAGCAATCAATACAGAAATCGATATCATGATATGGTAGCATGCCTGGTAGATCAGAAGGAAATACATAGGAGAACCCCCGAACCACGAGCACTGAATCAATCGTCGGAGTCTTTGCAATTATATCCCAAACATAAGCTAGATAAGCCAAATAACCCTTCTCGACCATGTTTTGAGTCTTCAGAAAAGAGATAACCCGACTAGATGCACTAACAGATGAACCCTTCCACTCCAATCTAGGCAACTCTGGCGTCGCCAAGGTAACAGTCTTGGCATGGAAATCAAGGACGACATGATATGGAGAAACCCAGTCTATGCCCAGGATGACCTCAAAGTCAGTCATATCGATCAATAGAAAATTTGCTCTAGTCTCGTAACCACAGAAAGTCATGATACAGGACCGTTAGATCTGATCCAAAACAACAGAATCGCCCACTGGCATGGACACATATATAGGCGTACCCAAGGACTCGCGAGGAACACCTAGAAAATGAGCAAATAGAGATTAAACATATGAATATGTAGACCCTGGATTAAATAGTACCGAAACATCCCTACCACAGACAGAAATATCATCTATGATCACGGCATCGGAGGCTACTGCATCTGGTCTAGCTGGAAAGGCATAGATTCTAGCTGGAGAGCCACCTAACTGGCCTCCATCTCTAGGACGGCCCCTACCCATCTGCCCTCCGCCTCTGGGCGGCGGGACAACTGGTGTGGCAACTGGTGTTGTAATCATAGGCGGATGACCTTGTTGTACTGCCTTGCCCCGAAGCCTGGGGTAGAATATCCTCACATGACCAAGATCCCCAAACTCGAAATAACCTCTTGTTGCGGAAGATGACAGACCCTTCGTCTGACTCTAGGGACCTGAACTCCCATTGGGGGAACCTTGAATGGCCGATGGATGGTAGGAGCTCTCTAGGATGGCGCTGAAATAGGGCCCCACTGGAGCAGCTCGAGAAGGCAGCGATGCTGAATATGTGGGCCTACTAGACTGGCCCCTCACAAACTGAACTCTACCCCCAGAAGGAGCACCACTGAACCCTCTAGAATATCAAAACTGCTTGTCCCTCGGTGTCTGCTCTCAGCCCTGCTGATGAACACCCTCGATTCTCCGAGTTATCTCCACAACCTACCTGTAAGGAGTTCCCATCTCAACCTGTCGGGCCATAGTGGCCTGGACACTAGAGTACAAACCCGCAACAAACCTCCACACTCTCTGCATCGGTGGGGAGTATCACAAGTGCATGGCGAGACAATAAAGTCCCGAGGGTCCTCATGTCAGTCACCTCCAAAGGCAGGAGGATGTAGCCTAGTCCATCTATCTAATAGCTTCTGCGGCTTGCCAGCCGCAGCTGGTCTGGGCTCTGGTATGGCCGCTGCAACTAGTTGAGCTTCGCCCCACGGGTAGTATGCCTGGGGTCTGATATACAGTAGCTGCATGCCTTGGAGCTTGAGTGGTAGGGGTCTGTGCTCTCCTTCCCGTCTGAGATGTGGTTGGGTCTGCTGAAAATAAACCAGCCTGCATCATAGAATCCATGAACCGCAGCATACGGCTCATGACCTCCAGGAATCCTGGTGCATACATGAATTCCACTGGGGCCAGCTCCGCTGCAGGCACCTCATCTTGCTCCTCAATAATAGGATCCTCCACTATATCCACTGGTGGCACAACTAGAGCAACTCTAGGATGCCCTCGTCCTCTAGCACGAGATGGAGCCCTTCCTCGGCCTCTAGCAATAGGGGGAGCAGCTCCTCCATAGTCCAGTACATCTGTCGCGTGCGTTCTCACCATCTGTGAAAGAATAAGAGAAAGATACTTAGCACAACATCAACTGCACGATAGGAGATGAAGAAAGAGTAGTTTCCTAACACCCTATAGCCTATCAAAGATAAGTACGGACGTCTCCGCACCGATCCGCAGGACTCTATTAGGCCTGCTCATGACTTGTGAGACCTACGTGAACCTAGTGCTCTAATACCAAGTTGTCACCATCCGGTTTCCCCTATAGGCTGTGATGGTGCCCAACATCGCCGCTAGGCAAGCCAATGGTGAACTAATCATGTATTTATTCTTTTTAATAATTTCAAAGTAGTTGATTTTTTTTTATTTATTAAGTGGATGAGAAGTGAAAAATTATAGTAAAGTAAAGTGTAAACTAATTAAAGATTGAATGGTGAAACAAATACTCAAAACCATAAACTGTCTACTAGCATGTTTCCAAGACCCGGTGTCATAAGTGTATGAGCAACAATTAGAATATACAAAACACCTATGCTACTGTCTGAAATAAGATAGATAGAAAGTAAATACAAAAGAGAGACTGCGGGTGTTGCAGAACGGACTCAGCACCATTATGCCTCAGGGTAACGGGGATGTGCGCCTGAATGAATGCCAGATGCACTTGCTTCAGATCCTGCACGATTAGTGTAGAAGTGTAGCGTGAGTACATAAATAACATGTACCCAGTAAGTATCCATTCTAACCTCGAAAAAGTAGTGACGAGGGGTCGACATCAACACTTATTATGGGCCAACAAATAAAATATAGAAATTCTAAATAGGCATGGAATACGTGAATAATAATAATAACACAATAGCAAGCAGTGAATAAATGATTCTTTAACTGATAGTCAATTTAAAAATCACCAACTGACACGTACTAACTCCAACATATTTCGGGCCAATAAATAAATCATAACCTCTCAAGTCATAAATATAATATCAAGTGTAATCGGGCTTCGAGCATTATCATGCATGAGTTATGCCGAGGTTCTACGGCCCGATCTATAGGACCGAACGGCACGAACCATAGATGCATCTATTATACTACCGAGGCATTCGGCTCGCTCCACAAGAAGAGAGAGTACTCTACGAACATCTGATTTAAAAGGTATCATAAGACTAATACACAAGAAAGCACAATTTCTATTGACGGTCAAGTAACCCCCCCAAAACTCAAAGTAAGTGAAATTTGATATTTATGAATCCTTTATTAATTTTCAATATAATTTAAGCACTTAAATTAACAAGTAGAGTGGAACAATACAAGTATTTCATGATTGAGTCCTAAAACTACCCAAACTTAAGCATGATTTGTAGCTATGTACGGATTCTCGTCACCTCGTGCGCATTTTGCCCCACAATTAGAAGAAAATAGTAATTTAAAACACCTATGGGGTAAATTCTCTCTTACAAGGTTAGGCAAGAGACTTATCTCGTCCCAAAGCTCACTTTCCGGCCCACGAATTCGCTCTAAAGCCTCAACTTGGTGCCGAACAATCTGAAGCTAGCCAAATATTATAAAAATTAATCAATATAAACTCATAAGTTCATAATTTATCTATTAGAGTAATTACCCAACTCAAATTGGAAGATTCTTGAAATTCACCCCCAAGTCCACGTGCCCGGATTCCAAAAATTTTCAAAGATAAATGTTACCCATAACCTCACGAACTCAAATATATAATTTCTACCCAATTCCATAATCATATTCGTGGTTAAATCCTATTTTAATCAAAACCTAGATTTTTAAATAAACTCCCAAAATTTCCACATTTACCCGTTAAATCTACACATAATCTATGTATTTGACTTATATTAGATAGAGCTAACTCACCTTATAATGCTTGATGAAAACCCCTATCCAAATGAAAATGTAGTACACGATTGCGAAATGCATTACACGAATGCGACCAGCCTCGCTAACGTGACGGCTTGGCTGGCCTGCCCTCCGCGTACACGACAACCTTCGATTGATCCCCTCCCCAGCTGGCCTAACACTTCGCGAACAGGATGAGTTGAGTGTGAACGCGAAGGCCAGTGGCCCAGGGCCTCACGAACGCAGTCCCCATCTCATGAACGCATAGGGAAAAATGTCACGTAGTCTCATTCCTTCATCCCGAACGTGACCAGTGCTCTACTTTCGCGAAGAAGGAAACTAGAATAGCAATTTTCTGGTGTTTCTGATTTAGTCCAGGCGGTGCCATGCTTGTAAGATTTGAAAGTTGTGACTTATGATTTGAGATTTACGAGGAGTGGCACCTCGTGTAATTCTTGTTATGACTTGTGCATTGGGTACGATTGGATGGATTGAGTTGTCATTGGTTCCCCATACTTGAGTTTATTCATATTTCATCTGTATCCTAACTATGCTGTTACTTTATTACCTGGTTATTTCTTGTTGCTATTCGCGCTCCTATTATTTTCACTGTTGATTGTAAATTCGTGATTCTTCTATTGTTGGTCTTACATTGAAGTCCTTTCCTTGTTATCCCTATGTTATATCCTGTACAGGTTTACATGTCTTGTAGGTAACTTGACCTGGCCTCGTCACTACTCTACCGAGGTTAGGCTCGATACTTACTGGTACCGTTATGGTGTACTCATGCTATACTTCTATATATTTTTGTGTAGATCCATGTATTTTGATCGAGTTAAATTTAGACTCATGTCTGTGCGGCTGGAGACTTCAAAGTATACCTGTTGACGTTCGCAGGCTCTGAAGTCACCTTCTGTTGTATTTTATTTCCATTGTTTCTGGTTACTCTGAATTAGTGATGTATTGTTATTACTAGTGACTCTTACAAAAGCTTGTGACTTGTATTACCAGTTTTGGGGTTATGCAACGATTGTTGGTTCAGCTATGTTGTTACAAATATTATTTAATGCATTGCAGTTAAGTTAGTTAAATTTCATGAATAATCAGCATGTGTTGGGCTTACTTAGTCTTAGAGACTAGGTGCGATCATGACATCCTAAGGTGGGGAAGCGGGGTCGTGACAAGTTGGTATCAGAGCTTGCAATTCCACTTCTTTCATTCCTTATCGTGCGGCATTGATTCAGCTTGAAGTATATATCTTATATTCCTTTGCATCACTCGTGTCTGATATTGCGCACTCGATATCAGCTATGCGTCGACGGTCCGTGATGTTGTGGATGGGCTACGAGGGAGCCAAGGATGCTCAAATATTGTCTCAACGTGTCATTCAAACTGAGGATGTAGATGTATTGAAAGACCAATCAATTGTTCATGTAGGGGTGCAGCCGGTTCTGGCATCTGGTTGACATGTACAAACTTGGGAAGATTTAATTGGTTGCCTTATCATCGCGATCATTGTAGGGTCATGAGGTGGATGATGATTTGAGGATAATTGGTGGTATTAGAGACTATGTGTTTCGTATGGCATTTCTACACAGTGAAAGGTACATATTATACCTGATGAATTTCTTATAGAACCTTCTAATTCAAATAGATAACACCTGCTCACTTGTTCCTATGCATGCATCATCATAATATTTACCTACATTGCATCGAATCTAATGCAAAGCAGCCTAGTGTTGAGATCTTTCTTGAGCCGCTCTCTCTCTCATGTGTATGTGGTTCATATGGTTTGAACAGTCACTTTACCCTCTTTGTGAGCATTGTCATAAACCTTCTCACTGTCTAGTAACGTAAGAGCATGTCTCAGCACCTATCGTATGTGTATATGTCAATTGAAATAGTCACTTGTCTGCATAAAGTCTCTCTGAAATTTGAGGATCCTCACACATCCGTCATAGGAAGATCTTGTGTTTGCCCATCATAGTATAACTTTCATGTCCACTTAGGACATTCCACAGTAAGTAGCTCACTTTGTTCTTAGTGTTGTAGTTGCTCATGACGTGGCCTGGTATTGCAGTTTGAGAGTTATTATAGCAGAAACATGTCTAGCTCATAACAGATGTTTATTTTCTCTTTACACCTCTACAACATGTACGGACTGTGTTTCTTAGTTAGTAAACTCATTGTGCTAGTTACCTGACATTGGTTGGATAACCATTAGAGATCGCGCCCTTCAATGTATCGCTATAATACTTCCTTTCTCATAAGGATCCTTAATAGGCTCTCCGTACCTTTGGGGTCATCATAGCATCATGTCTGCTACTCATGTTTTTCGCATCCTCCGGTAGCATATGGGTGCTTTTCAAGTCATACAAATCCATGGCGAACTCATTATGAACATTCGCAAAACCTTCCATGATTATATCGTAATGTCTCCCTGGGTTCCGTTATCTTTAACACTCGGCTTCTAGAATCATTTACTATGCCATTGTCATATGTAAATAGTTTACTATCCTTAATATTCCACATCCCTGGGTGGATAGGAGTTTTATTTGCCTTTCTCCCCTGAGCATCATATTAACCATTAGTACCTCTCTAACCAATGCATGCTTTAAACCCAATATTAAGATGTCTTAAATACATGGATTCACTCGTGAAATGTTGAAATAAGATGTTTCAGATTTTTAGGCACCAATCGTGAACATATTAGTTTGAGGGTCAGAGCTATCATATCTCTAGTCCTCTGGTATAGGATCATCTATCGGGAGAGTGGTAAGCAGCCAGAATAATAATCTTACAAGTGATCATCCTCTTTTTCAACCTCGTGGGCTTGTGGCATAGATTCCTTGTGTCAGTTACTATTAAGAGCGCAATGCAAATTCATGTATTTTTGAAACCTCTATCACCTTCATGGTGCAAGAATCTTCGCATTTAGAGTTACACCATTTCTCCCCACACTCAAGAAGGCAACTGGTGTCACGTACTTGACTATTTCTCCTTAGAGCTTACTATTGCCGGACAAGGCACATATGGAATGGAATAATTGTTATCGACTGACTATCCCTTTCATAACTCATCGACTTCCAAGAATTACTGATGCTAACATCCTTGTCCTCCAGATTATGCCTCCCACATATCACATGTCTAAAAAAACTCGCATCCTTTACATCTGAAGATTATGTACATGGTTCCCGCATTATCGATGTGTACTAGTTAACTCTATGCCTCATTTGTTGAATCGATGATGTCATCACAATGATTGACCATGTCAGTGTTATTGGTAGTAACCTTCATGTCTCTTAGGATAACCTCCCTAAATGCCCTTCTCAACACATTAAGGGATTCTTGAATAATTCCAGCTCAAACTCGAACCTCGTTGTTCCTATTTGTAGTAGATCTCCAGCGAGTTGTAGTTTCACACATGTCAAGAAGAAGCATAATTCCATAATAAAACATATTTGGGTAGGAAATCCCATGGTCATATTCATCCAGTCACATCGTAGTATAAGGAGGGGGAGGGGGTTGAAGGTCGCCAAGGGTCCAATTCGGGTGTTCGACATAGAGATTTAGAGTTGAAGAGAGTGAATGGGTTATTCTTCATATTTTCTCCATAAAGATATTATGTGAATTGTTAATAAAGGTAAAGTAGGTGTAGTACACTGGGCCTTATAAAATCTTGAGGGAAATAGGCCGAGCTACGCGTATGATGTCCCCCATCGTTGTTCTCCATGCACCCGGTGTTTCATGTGTCTATGTACGAGAAGGTAGTTGGGAATCGTTTGTCTATTGTTCCGGTGGAAGCTATGGAAGGTGAAGTTAATGGGTAATTGGTTTATGAGATGTAACTAATTGTCATCCTTGTTAGATATGTTCAGAAGTTGAGATTGCCTCCGTCAAAGTGCTATGGTCAAGTCTGTGAGTCGAGGACGTCACCTCGAAGGCCGAGAGTGTTGTGGAAAGAAAATATTCTCACTTATTTGTATAGCCAAATGGTTGTGGTGCGAAAGGTACTTTCTATGTGTTATGATTTAAATATGTACAGTTCATATCAGGATACCATTGTGGATGACGTAATGCCTGTAATGTTGAGATTAGTGTTATTGATATATATTGTGATGCTTTATTGAGTTGTGGATGTGTTGTTAGGGTGGTTTTGGTGATTTTTTGACAGGTGGATAGGCCCAATTACAGGGGAAACTCTGTCAAAAATTTTGAAAAATTTGGGAGTTAGTCAAATTTTGGGGCTTGAGATGATTGAAATAAGAGTTGAGTTATGTTAGATGTTTGGGGCGGACTCTACTCCTCATTCGAGGACGAATGATCCTAAGCGAGGGAGGATGTAAGGCCCCGTAAAATTTCACCAAGGAATTTAAGGTTTTGTGGTGCCAAAGTAGACGAATGTGCACGAAGGTTGTAGATAATTTTTGTGGCAAGCTGGCTCGCCGCAGCACTGACTTTTCGGGTTGAAGAATGCATGGAAGAGTTGGTGGAAAGTTTTGGCAGAAGAAGGCAATTATGCGGTGAGTTTCGTGACTGCAGATCCGTTCCGTGGGCCACATATCCATCAGGGAGTTGAGCAGGAAATTGTTGTATTTTGAAAGTCATTTTGCAGTCCATTATGTGATCGTATATCCGTTTCGCGGACCGCGCTTCCGTCGCAGATTTCATGTAGAATTTCGAAGGGTGATTCTGCGGCCCATTTTGCGGCCGCATAACTGGGCGGACCGCAGACCTATCCAGACCAGTCCAATTTTTGGCATCACTTTCACGATCCATTTTGCGGGCCCCATATTTGTTCTGCAGTACATTCTGCGACCGTAGACTTGTGTTCGGAGGGTCCATTTTTCAGTTTTTATAACCCGACCCCATTTTGATAAATAGCCTTTGGGGCTCATTTTGAAGTGAATGTCTGATGCTTTTAGACAGAAGTAAGAGTATTTTAGAGAGAGAAGGAGAAGACCTAGCATTCTAATCATCCATTCTTGCACCAATCTTCAAGAATCATGGATGCCACACACTAGACCACCATATATTTGGGTAAGTTCTTGTCCTACATTATCCATGCAAGTTTGTTTAGTGTCTATGTAGATTGTGGAGTTGGAGATAGGCCATGTATATGCCAATAGGTGATAGAATGTGAGGTTGTTGAACTATTATGGGCAGTATCTTGTTGAAATTTGTTGGGGGAGGAAAGGATTACCATTGTAGAGCTTTGTAGTCGATTTAGAATTATGAAAATGAAAATGCAGTATACAATTGCGATTATTCCCCTTATTTGGGATGAGATTGATGTGATGAGAATATTTCCCTTAATTGGGATGAGGTGATTGCTAGCAAAGGGTGATGTTAATCCACACTGCATTGTGGTGAGGCGACCTAGCCGACCAGGTTGAGATCGGACGCTAGGCCGCAAACATGGTGGTGATTGTGATTGTGATTACACCTCCACCTGCACACATTGGGGTGAGGCGGCAGGGCCGCTTTGTGTAGAGATTGTGATTGTGATTATACCTCCATCGGTACATATTGGGGTGAAGCGGCGGGGCCGTTTTGTGTAGATTGGATATCTTTGGGTGAGACGGCCTAGCCGATTGGGCCGTGATTGGACTCCATGCTAAAATCACGGTGGTATATCAGTAATAATGATCTCCCAACCAAAAAATATACTATTTTCGTACTTTGAAAATTTTTATATTGGCATTCTATTTTTAAAGAGGACATTTAGCTCTACATACTAGTACTATTCTATATGTACTAACGTCCCTTTTGCAGGGGGCGCTACATCTTCAATGGATGCAGGTGGTTCGTCAGCAAGCAAATTTGATCTTCATTAGCAGTTACTCTCTATTCAACATATTTTAGTGAGCCCTACGCTGTTCCGGGCCTTATGCCACTTGGTAATGTACCTTTTGCTATAAGGTATAGCCGGGGTCTTGTCGCCGGCACGTCCATACTACTCTTCTATTCTACTTAGAGGCTCCGTAGACATAGTGTAGGTTGTATAGTAGTGTTGGAAAATTCAAACTAGAATGTTGTATCCGTATCACACGTTCCACTTCAAACTACGAAAGTGTACGTATTTTGAGAAATTATAAATGATGTAACTAATGGCAATGGAATTGGTGTTGCTTATGAAGTCCTCGCTATGGTTAATAAATAAAATATATCTTCTTTTTATTTATGGGTGAGTTTGGGTAAGAGGCATTGTACATGCTTGCTTGACCGGGGTATCTCGATTGAGTGCCAGTCGCGCTCCCCGAGGCCGGGGCGTGACATTTAGTATTGTGGATCATTAAATGTTGTGTTCTATGGCTTCGCACCAAGTAGGGGAGTCCACTCTCGACGATCAGATTGCAGGGTCATGTGTTATATCAGTTCTAGCCTTCGATGTATATGTGGTATTGAAGGGTTCCCCGGAATCTGTATATAGGGACTTGCGGTATTTCTGCAACATTAAAAACTCTACCCTTCAACACCTGGGAGGTTAGAGAAACAACTTCAGACTCACAGAAGGTCTCTTCAGTGTAGGTATCTCGGTTGCGGCATTATGGGATGCTTCAGAGGAAATACAGTGGTTTATGAGCTTCTAGGCTACGTAGTATGTGCTAGGATCTTCTGTATTGAGCTTCGGTTTTGGGATCATTATGTACCAACAGGGCTTTCTAGAGAAGTGTCACTGTATTCTCTACACCATTGGCATTGTGAAGGTGAGCGGAGTTGCTTTTACCACATTTCAGCTGTGAGGGGCAGCATATCAGTGATGGCAGGTTTATGAGGAGGGTAGACTAGTCAATGCAGCACCACCCACTTGGGATCGTTTTTAGAGATATTTTTGAGGGATTTTGTTCCCCAGACCCTCGGGGATGCATGGAGCACAGAGTTCGAGTAGTTGCCTTAGGGCACCATGACTGTATCAGATAGGCCATCAGGTTTAGTGAGTTATCCCGTCATGCACCTACTTTAGTTCCTACAGTCAAAGAGCGAGTCTGCAGATTTATTGGGGGGCTCAGTTATGATCTTAGATTCATCATGGCTTGGGAGTTGTAGACTGATACTCCATTTCAGTAGGTGGTGGAGATTGCCAGGATGTTAGAGCATATTTTGGGTGAGGAGAGGGAGGATAAGGAGACTAATAGGTCTCGAGGTTCAGGAGGGTTCAGTGGATTCTAATCTTCAGTAATGGCCCATCATGGCAAAGGCTCGGGCAGTTAAGCAGTCCAGTCCGCACTTTAGACTACTCGTGGTGCTCCAGTTAGTCAGGGTACTCATAGGGGCAGTCATCTTTTAGTGCACCACCGGCACAAGGTTCCTATAGCGATTATTCCAGTTATCCAGCACAGACTCAATACGAGCAGCCATGCCCGCAGAGGGGTTGTTATGAGTGTGGTGACACTAGGCACATCATGAGAGATTGTCCTAGACTCGAGAGGGGCAAATTTCATCTGAGCACTCAGGCTACGATTTCCATTCCAGTTGCTACTCCACCTGCACAGCTAGTTAGGGTGGAGGACATGCGGGTAGAGGGCGCCCTAGAGGGGGAGGCCCAGCCCCTTGATATGCTTTCTATTGTAGGGTTGAGGCCGCTGCACCAAATGGTACCGTTATAGGTATAGTTTCGATTTATTATAGAGGAGCATCATTCTCATTTTGATTCGGTTCTGCTTATTGGGGTGAGTCCTCCTATCTTGCTTCACATATGGGCGAGTTTTGTGATTTTATAGTGGTAGCCCATGTCTATCGTTTTGTTTAATTCACTATTAAGAGCTATAAGACTAGAATTGGCTTCTGTTACACATTACGAGAGGTTTGATGTGATTTCTAGATGGTTTGGTTATGATTTGTGATTTAGATGCTCTACCGGTATGGGGAGTTTGTTATGTGTTGTGATTTTGTTTCGCGGAAGGTTTCGATTGGTATGATGTGTATTCTACTTGTAATTCAGAGCTGAGGAAGGGATTCTCTCATTTTTATGTGGTTTGATATGTTTGAACCGGGCTACGTGCCGCGGTGGAGTTATATTAGGATGAGATCCTTGTGATTAGTTCATATGATTTAATTCTCCCTTGTAGAATTGATTTGTAGTATGATACCGATAGGGAGTTGCCTGTGGGGCTTGTTTGATAGTTCTCTTATGTGTTTCTCTTTGAATATTCAGTCATATTCGTGTTTTGCTTATTGGGTTTTAGCTTGCGAGGTGTGTACGTAGGTGGCATTAGATGTGACTTATTGATTCGAGTGAATGGTCATGGGATCTTCATGTTCTTGCATCGTTGTCAGCGTTGTGAGGATTTGGAACAGGGTTCTAGTTGGTATGAGGTTAATTGCTGGTGTTGAATTTGATTATGGGAAGCTATGATGGTCAGAGATGTTGTCATGGGCATGCAGGCGATGTATTAAATTGGGTGGTCATACCTTGTGGGCGTATGCATGAGCTGTGACAGCTAGTTGAGGTTGATAGTGTGTTTATATGGGAATCGGGTATTCGGGAAGATTCGGATGGTGAAAAATTTGGTTCTAAGGCTTATTAGTGTGAGTGGAAGGAATAATTTTCAGTTGAGTTGGTTTTGTCGGGCCTACATGGATTGGAGTGATGTAGAATCACCCCCGGGTGTATGTAGGGTGAGTTCATGCGGTGATTTGATGACTTCAGAATAGTTCTTGGCACGTTTTAGGACGAATGCATGTTTAAGTGGGGGAGAATGTAATGATCCGATCGGTCGTTTTGAGCTCTAGTGTTCCGTTCGGTAGTTTGAGACTTTGAATAGCTTCATATGATATATTATGACTTGCGTGTATGATCGGTTTTTTTCGAGTGATTCGACATTTATTTGAAAGAATGACTCTCGATTTGGAAGCTTTAAGTTGGAAGAGTTGACCAAGGTTTGACTTTTGGGTAAATAGACTGGAATCGAGTTTTTATGATTCCGATAGGTTCGTATGATGATTTTGGACCTTTACGTGTTTTTGGATTAAGTTTAGGAGGTTCCTAGAAGGATTCAACACTATTTGTCAAAAGTTAGCAATTTAAAGAACTTAAAAGCTCATAAGTTTGACCAAGAGTTGACTTTGATGTTATTGGATACCAATTGGTGTTCCGAGACTTTGGATAGGTCTATATAATTGAATTGAACTTGTGTGAAAAATTTGGAAGTAATCAGAAGTGTTTAAGTGTGATACAGACACTCTTTTGAAAGAATGAAGATTTAACAACTTAAGAGAAATTCTATTCGGTTTGAGCCTCGATTCTTTGTTGTGATGTTCCCGTCGGTGTTTTGAGGCTTAGGATAAGTTTGAATAATGTATTTGTGCTTGTTGGTATGATTGAATGGGGTCCCGAGGGGCTCGGCTGTGTTTTGGATCATTGGTTGAGAAACTAGGTAAGTTAAAGATTTGGAGTTTGACCATGGTTAATATCGGGTTAAGATGATATCTTTTCGGTGTTTTGAGTGCACGAGCAGGTTCATAGCGTGTTTTAAGATTGACATGCATATATGGTTTGTGTCCGGGAGGTTCCGAATGAGTTTTGGGTGCTAAAATGAAGATTCTTTTATTGCTGATTTCCTGGTTTAAATAATTACAAAAATGTCATTTTTGTCTCTTAAATTTTCAGACTTCCTTTAAAACTTCAAAATATTATATCTCCCTCATTTTAAGGCCAACTTGGGTGATTCAAGAGGCTATCTTTGGTGTAATCTCACAAGGATTTTGTTGGACTTATCAAATGTGAGTTTTGGGGTCATCTAGGATCTGATTCGAGCTATAACAACTGCTGCATTTTTTTATTTATTCCCGAATTTAGTCACTTTTTCTCACATGATTTTTGAGCTCGGATTTGGGCCATTTTGGAGAGGAGTTTCACCACATGGATTGGGATTTGAGCCATCCGGAGGTTGTTTCACACAAGAAGGTCATTTTAGAATATCAGTTTAGCTTCTTTCAGGTAAGTATCTTGTCTAACTTTGTGTGGGGGAAACTAACCCTCAGATTTGGGTTGATTTCGCTATTTGTGTTTTGTGAAAGCCGTGTATGAAAAGGTGACGAGTGGGTACACGGGCCATACGTGGTATTTGACTGGTTTAGGTTATCTAGACTCTTTCCATGCCTTTAATTGAATCATCATGACATGTTATATCTCTCATGGTTAATCTACTCTTACATGCTCTATTTGACGTTGTTAGCATTTGTTCTACCTCTTACTTGTTATATTGCCCTTATATGCTTTAGTTGAAGTTATTTCCTTCCTTATTGTCTTGTTACCTCTTAATTGTTGAGTCCCTTCCATGACTCCGTGCTTATTTGCTACTCGCCTTAACTGTTTTACTTGCACATCTTAGTTGTCACGTGCTTTACTTGTCCTGTTGTTTTTTCTTGTAATATTTGCTGCATTTCTTTGATTATTACGTGATTCTTTTATTACTGTGTCCTCGTACCCTTTGATTGTAGAAATTCCTTTAAATTGAGTTATTGGATTATTGTTGTTAATTTAAATTGCTTGTGGATCGGGTTGCACGCCGCAACAGGTGAAATAAGGGAAGATTGTGATATGATGATAGGGTGGGATCGGGTTACACGCCACAACAGGTGAAATAAGGGAGGATTGTGATATAATGATACAGTGGGATCGGGTTACATGCTACAACAGGTGAAATAAGGGAGGATTTGATATTGATAAGGTGGGATCGGGTTGCGCGCCGCAATAGATTTTATATGTTATTTTTGATATTGATATGGTGAAATTAGGGAAGATTGTGTTTATATGGTGGGATCGGGTTGCGTGCCGCAATGGATTGTGTGTGTTGTATTCATTGTTGCATTGTGTTAGCTTTTAGTATTTATCATATGAGATTCAATATTTAAATTTACTACGCTGAGTCATTTTCTCATACCCTGCTGAGTTATTTGTAACATAAAGGTTTAAAATAAAAGAGTATAACATGCTTACCTTATGTGACTCTTAAGTTAATACTCATCGTTTTATTCGGTACTTTACTATCCTTAATAGTTGTCATATTTTACTTTAATTGATTTTTGTCACATCCTAGTTTTCCCTACTGGCCGTGATGGCGCTCCACGTCTCTGCTAGGCAAGCCACCGGTGAACTAGTCATGTATTTATTCTTTTTAATAATTTCAAAGTAGTTGATTTTTTATTTATTTATTAAGTAGATGAGAAGTGGAAAATTATTGTAAAGTAAAGCGTAAGCTAGTGTGAGAGCAAATACGGTGAAATAAATACTCAAAATCATAAAGTGTCTAGTAGTATGTTTCCAAGACCCGGTGTCACAAATGTATGAGCAACTAGTAGAATATACAAAACACCTATGCAACTGTCTGGAATAAGATAGACAGAAGGTAAATACAAAGAGAGACTGCGGGTGCTGCAGAACGGACTCAAGAGCAGCTCACCACTATGGCTCAGGGTAACGGGGGTGCGCGCCTAAAATGAATACCAGATGCACCTGCCTCAGATCCTGCACGATTAGTGCAGAAATATAGCGTGAGGACATAAACAACATGTACCAAGTAAGTATCCAGTCAAACCTCGAAGAAGTAGTGACGAGGGGTCGACATCGACACTTACAATGGGCCAACAAATAAAATATAGAAATTCTAAATAGGCGTGGAATACGTGAATAATAATTATAGCAAAATAGCAAGCAGTGAATAAATAATTCTTTAACTGATAGTCAATTTAAAAACATAGAGGGTCGAACAACAAGCAGAATAATGTGTACACTGCCGAGGGTCGAAAGGCACGAAACATAGATGCATCTATTTTACTCTTGAGGCGTTCGGCCTGCTCCTCAAGAAGAGAGAGTACTCCACGAACATCCGATTTAAAAGCTATCACAAGATTAATACACAAGGAAGCACAATTTCTATTGACAGTAAAGTAAACTTCCAAAACTAAAAGTGAAACTAAAAGTGAAATTCGGTCTTTACGAATCCTTTATCAAGTTTCAATATAATTTAAGCACTTAAACTAACAAGTAGAGTGCAACAATACAAGTATTTCATGATTGGGTCCTAAAACTACCCGGACTTAAGCATGATTTGTAGCTCACATGGACTCTCGTCACCTCGTGCGTACGTAGCCCCCACAATTAGAAGCAAATAGTAATTTAAAACACCTATGGGGTAAATTCCCTCTTACAAGGTTAAGCAAGAGACTTATCTCATCCCAAAGCTTACTTTCCGGCCCACGAATTCGCTCTAAAGCCTCAACTTGGTGCCGAACAATCCGAAGCGAGCCAAATATTATATAAATTAATCAATATAAACTCACAAGTTCATAATTAATCTATTAGAGCAATTATCCAACCCAAATTGGAAGATTCTTGAATTCACCCCCCGGCCCACGAGCCCGGATTTTGAAAAATTTCGAAGATAAATGTTACCCATAACCTCAAGAACTCAAATATATAATTTCTACCAAATTCCATAATCATTTTCGTGATTAAATCCCATTTTTATTAAAACCTAGATTTTTAAATAAACTCCCAAAATTTTGACATTTTACCCGTTAAAATCTACCCATAATCTAAGTATTTAACTCATATTAGGTAGAACTTATTCGCCTTACAATGCTTGATGAAAACACCTCTCCAAGAAGCTCCAAATTCGGACCACACAAGTGAGAAATGGGGAAAATAGGCTTAAGTCCCGTTTTTAAAATATTTTCTGCCTAGTGGTTCTTTCTTTGCGATTGCGAAGCAAAATACCAAGCCCATGGAAAATGCATTATGCGAACTCAAGACTAGCCTCACAAATGGGATGGCTTAGTTGGCCTACACTCCACGAACGTGACGGCCTCAACGCGGACGCGAAGGCTTTCGATTAACCCCCTCCCCAGCAGGCCTCACACTTCGCGAATGCGAAGGCCAGTGGCCCAAGGCCTCGTGAACGCAGTCCCCATCTCGCGAACGCATAGGGAAAAATGCCACCTAGTCTCATTCCTTCATCGGCAACGCGACTAGTGCTCTGCGTTCACGAAGAAGGAAACCAGAACAACAAATTTCTGGTGTTCCCGACTTAGCTCCGGGCGGTCCGAAACACACCCGAGCCACTTGTGACCCCTTCCAAATACACCCACAAGTCCATAAACACATTACGGGCCTGCTCGAACTCTCGGAACATGAAAAACAACAATGAAACTAAGAATCGAACCCCAAAACCAAAATTGAATCAACTTATGAACTTCGAACTTCTCAACTAGCTCCGAACGCGCCGAAACATACTTAGACTACTCCAAATGATACCAAATTTTACGTTCGAGTCATAAATCACCATAAAGAACTATTCCAAGGCTCAAAGTTCCAAACGGACCTCGGTAACACCAAAACTTACTCCAAACCAAACTTAAAGAACTTGAAAACTTTCAATGCACCAACTTTTAATATTAAGAGCTGAAACGCTTCCGGGTCATCCTACACCTGATGCGAACATACGCCCAAGTCCAAAATCATCATAAGAACCTATTGGGACCGTCAAATCCCGATTCCAACGTCATTTATACCAAATGTTGACTCAAGTCAAACTTAACTATTATAAGCCACTATTAAGGAACTAAGTGTTCCGATTTCAACCCGAACCCTTCCAAACCCGAACTAACCATACCCGCAGGTCATAAAACAGTAAAAGCACATACGAGGAGTCTTAATTAGGGGAACAGGGATCTAGAAAGAAAAAACGACCAGTCGGGTCGTTACATTATCCACCTCTTAAACAAAAGTTCATCCTTGGACAAGTCTAGGATCATACTTGAAGTGTCGAATAAGTGTAAATATCTGCTCCCCATGTCCTCCTCGGTCTCCCAAGTCGCCTCCTTGACTGATTGACCCCTCCACTGAACCTTTACCGTAGAAATCTTCTTGGACCTCGACTGTCGAACCTGCCTGTCAATAATGGCAACTGGCTCCTCCTCATAACCCAGGCTCTCATCTAGCTGAACCATGTTTTAGTCTAACACATGCGGCATGTCAGCATGATACTTCTGGAGCATGAACATGTGGAAAACAGGATGAACTCCCGATAGACTAGGAGGCAAAGCAAGCTTAAAGCAACCTCCCCAACTCACCTTTACAACTCAAATGGACCTATAAACCTTGTGCTCAACTTGCCCTTCTTCCCGAACCTCATGATTCCTGAATCAACTTCACTTTCTTCAAGGCATCCTTCACTAAATCAGTACCATATAGCCTAGCCTCACTGGGCTCAAACCATCTGATGGCCGAACGACATCACCGACCATACAAAGCCTCAAATGGAGCCATCTCAATGCTGGACTGATAACTGTTGTTATAAGAAAACTCGACTAAAGGAAAGATCGATCCCACTACCTCTGAAGTCAATCACACATGCTCTGAGCATATCCTTTAAGATTTGAACCATCCGCTCCGACTGCCCGTCGGTTTGCGGATGAAAGGCTGTGCTGAGCTCTACCCGAGTCCTAAACTCACTCTATACTGCCCTCCAGAAATGCGAAGTAAACCGAGGGCCTCTATCTGATATCACGGAAACAGGCATACCATGCAACCGAACAATCTCCTGAATGTAAATCTGGGTCAATCTCTCTGAAGAATACATAGTCACAACCGAAATAAAGTTTGCCGACTTGGTCAACCTGTCGATAATGACCCAAACTGCATCAAACTTCCTCAAGGTCCGCGGCACCCCAAATACGAAGTCCATAATGATGCGCCCCCATTTCCACCCAGGTATATCCGTCTGCTAGAGTAGGCCACCTGGACTCTGGTGCTCATACTTAACATGCTGGCAATTTAGGCACCTCGCTACATACTCAAATGTCCTTCTTCATCCGCCGCCACCAATAATGCTGCCTTAGGTCGTGATACATCTTCATAGCACCTGGATGAATATAATACCAAGAACTATGTGCCTCCTCTAGAATCTTCTTCCTCAATCCATCAACATTAGGAACACATAGACGGCCCTGAAGTCACAGAACACCATCCTCACCGATAGTAACCTCCTTGGTACCACCCTATAGTACTGTCTTACTAAGAACCAGCAAGTGCGGATCGTCGAACTGACGAGCCTTGATCTGCTCGAATAATGAAGACTGAGCGATGACGCATGCAAGAACTAGACCGGGCTCTGAAATACCCAACCTCACAAGTCTGTTAGCCAAGGAATGAATGCCAAAGCTAATGGCCTCTTCTCTGCTGAAATGAATGCCAAACTACCCATACTCTCAACCTTTTTGTTCAAGGCATCTGCAACCACATTCGCTTTGCCCGAATGATAAAGGATGGTAATATCATAGTCCTTTAGTAGCTCAAGCCACCTGCGCTGCCTCAAATTGAGACCCTTTACTTGAACAAATGCTGCAAGTTGCGATGATCGGTGTAAACCTCACAGGACATCCCATAAAGATAATGCCTCCAGATTTTGAGAGCATGAACTATCGCGGCCAACTCCAAATTATGGACGGGGTAATTCTTCTCGTGGGGCTTCAGCTGATGTGAAGCATATGCAGTAATTTGCCCCTCCTGCAGTAATACACAACCCAGACCAACACATGAAGCATCGCAATACACAATATACATCCCTGAACCGGAAGGCAACACTAACACTGGTGTAGTAGTCAATGTGGTATTGAGCTTTTTAAAGCTCGCCTCGAAATCATCGGACCATCAAAATGGAGCACCCTTCTGGGCCAATCTAGTCAAATGTTCCACAATAGATGAGAAGCCCTCCACAAACCGGCGATGATAACCTGCTAACCCCAGGAAGCTCATGATCTCGGTCGCTGTGGTAGGAAGAGGAAAACTCTGAACTGCCTCAATCTTCCTGGGATCTACCTTAATACCCTCGCCTGATACTACATGCCCCAAGAATGCCACAGAATCTAACCAGAACTCAAACTTGGAGAACTTGGCATATAGCTTCTGTTCCCTGCAAGGTCTGAAGCACCACTCTCAAATGCTGCTCATGCTCCTCCATGCTACGCGAGTAGATCAATATGTCATCAATGAAGACAGTGATAAACGAGTCAATATATGGCTTGCAAACCCGGTTCATCAAATCCATAAACGCTGGCGGGGTGTTGGTCAAGCCAAAGGACATCACTAGAAACTCATAGTGGTCATATCTAGTCCGGAAAGCCGTCTTCAGAACATCCGAATCAGGAACTTTGAACTGATGATACCCCGATCTCAAGTCGATCTTAGAGAACACCCTGGCACCCTGCAATTGGTCAAACAAATCATCAATATGCGGCAATAGGTGTTTGATCTTAATGGTAACTTTGTGCAACTAGCGGTAATCAATGCACATCCGCATAGTCCCATCTTTCTTCTTCACGAACAACACTGGTGGACCCCAAGGCGACACACTCGGTCTGACGAACCCCTTTGCTAGAAACTCCTCAAGTTGTTCTTGCAACTCCTTTAACTCTTTCGGAGCCATGCAGTACGGTGGAATAGAGATAGGTTGGGTACCTAGAGCCAAATTAATACAGAAATCGATATCACGATCTGGTGGCATGCCTGGTATATCAGAAGGAAACACATTGGAGAACTCCCGAACCACGGGCACTGAATCAATCACCGGAATCTCTATAATCGAATCTCGAATATAAGCTAGATAAGACAAACAACCCTTCTTGACCATGTGTTGAGCCATTAGGAAAGAGATAACTCGACTAGATGCACTGACAGATGAACCCTTCCACTCCAATCTAGGCAACTCTAGCATCGCCAAGGTAACGGTCTTGGCATGGCAATCAAGAACGACATGATATGGAGACAACCAAGTCCATGCCCAGGATGATACGCTCTAGTCTCTTAACAACAAAAAGCCACGATACAGGACAAGTAGATCAGATCCACAATAACAGAATCGCTCACTAGCGTGGACACATATGTAGGGGTACCTAGGGACTCACGACGAACACCTAGAAATGAGCAAACAGAGATGAAACATATGAATATGTAGACCTTGGATCATATAATATCAAAACATCCCTACCGTAGACAGAAATAATGCCTATGATCATGGTATCTGAGGCTATTGCATCTTGTCTGGCTGGAAAGGCATAGAACCTAGCTAGAGCGCCACCTGACTGGCCTCCACCTCTAGGACGGCCCCTACCCACCTGACCTCCCCCTCTAGGCGGCCGGACGGCTGGTGCAGCAGCTGGTGCTATAATCATAGGTGGATGACCCTGCTGTACTACCTTGCCTCGAAGCCTGGGGTAGAATCTCCTCACATGACCAAGATCCCCGTACTCGAAACAACCTCTTGGTGTGGAAGATGACTAACCCTGAGTCTGAATCTAGGGACATGAACTCCCAATAGAGGAACCCTGAATGGCTGGTGGATGGTAGGAGCTCTCTGGGATGGCATTGAAATAGGGCCACACTAGAGCACCTCGAGAAGGCAGCAATGCTGAATATGTGGGCCTGCTAGACTGACCCCTCACAAACTGACCTCTGCCCCCAGATGGAGCACCACTGAACCCTTTATAATATCGAAACCTCGGTGTCTGCTCTCAGCCGTGCTGACAAACACCCTCGATCCTCCGAGCTATCTCCACAACCTGCCCGTAAGGAGTCCCCATCTCAACTCGGGCCATAGTGGCCTGGATAATAGAGTGCAAACCTGCAACAAACCTCCGCACTTTCTCTGCATCGGTGGGGAGTGTCATAAGTTCATGGCAGGACAACTCAGAGAATCTCGCCTCATTGTCGGTCACCGACATCTAACCCTGCTAGAGCTACTCAAACTGACCCCGCAACTCTTCTCTCTAAGAGGGTGGAATATATCTCTCCAGAAAGAGACATGTGAACTGGTCCCAAGTCAAGGGAGGAGAACCTGTTGGTCTACCGAGAAGATAGGACTGCCACCATCTACAGGCCCTGCCATCCTGTTGAAAGGTGGTAAAGTCCACCCCGCGGGACTCTAATATCCTCATGTTGTGTAGTTTGTCCCTGCAACGATCAATAAAGTCCCGGGGGTCCTCATGTCACTCACCTCCAAATGCAGGAGGATATAGCCTGGTCCAGCTATCCAATGGCTTCTGCGACTTGCCGACCGCAGCTGGTCTGGGCTCTGGTATAGCCGCTGCAACTGGTTGAGCTCCGCCTATGGGTAGTGCGCCCAGGGTCTGATATACGGCAGCTGCATGCCCTAGAGCCTGGGCTGTAGGGGTCTGTATGTCCCATGACCTCTTGGAATCCTGGAATCCAGGTGCGAAGATGAAATCCACTGGGTCCGGCTCCACTCCAGGCACCTCGCCCTGTTCCGCAATAATAGGATCCTTCACTGGATCCACTAGTGGCACAACTGGAGCAACTTTAGGGTGCCCTCGTCCTCTAGCACGATCTGGAGCCCTCCTCGGCCTCTGCCTCGGCCTCTAGAAACAGGGGGAGCAGCTCCTCCACGGTCGGGTACATCTGCCGCGTGCGTTCTCACCATCTGTGAGAAAATAAGAGAAAGATACTTAGCACAACATCAACTGCACGATTGGAGATGAAGAAAGAGTAGTTTCCTAACACCCTATTGCCTCTCGAAGATAAGTACGAACGTCTCCACATCGATCCACAAGACTCTTTAGGCTTGCTCATGACTTGTGAGACCTACGTGAACCTAGTTTTCTGATACCAAGTTGTCATGACCTAGTTTCCCCTATAGGCCGTGATGGCGCCCAACGTCGCCGCTAGGCAAGCCAACGGTTAACTAGTCATGTACTTATTCTTTTTAATAATTTCAATGTAGTTGATTTTTTTTATTTATTAAGTAGATGAGAAGTGAAAAATTATAATAAAGTAAAGCGTAAACTAATGAAAGAGCAAATACGGTGAAATAAATACTCAAAACCATAAAGTGTCTACTAGCAAATTTCCAAGACCCAGTGTCACAAGTGTATGAGCAACTAGTAGAATATAAAAAAACACCTATGCTACTGTCTGAAATAAGATAGACAGAAAGTAAATACAAAAGAGAGACTGCGGGTGCTGCAGAACGAACTCAAAGAGCAGCTTACCACTATGCCTCAGGGTAACTAGGGTGCGCATCTGAATGAATGCTAGATTTACCTGCCTCAGATCTTGCAGGATTAGTGTAGAAATGTACCGTGAGTAAATAAACAACATGTACCAAGTAAGTATCCAGTCTAACCTCGAAGAAGTGGTGACAAGGGGTCGACATCAACACTTACTACTGGCCAACAAATAAAATATAGAAATTCTAAATCGGCATGGAATACGTGAATAATAATAATAAAACAATAGCAAATAGTGAATAAATGATTCTTTAACTGATAGTCAATTTAAAAATCTCCAACTAACACATGCTAACTCCAACAAATTTTGGGCTAATAAATAAATTATAAACTCTCACGCCATAAATATAATATCAAGAGTAATCGGGCTCCGAGCATTATCATGCATGATTTATGCCGAGGTCGTATGACCCGATCAAGAATAATGTGTACACTACCGAGGGCTGAACGACACGAACCATAGATGCATCTGCTATACTGCCGAGGCGTTCGTCCCGCTCCACAGGAAGAGAGAGTACTCTACGAACATCCGATTTAAAAGCTATCACAAGACTAATACACAAGGAAGCACAATTTCTGTTGATGGTCAACTAAGCCGCCAAAACTCAAAGTAAGTCGGTCTTTACAAATCCTTTATCAAGTTTCAATATAATTTAAGCACTTAAATTAACAAGTAGAGTGCAACAATACAAGTATTTCATGATTGGGTCCTAAAACTACGCGGACTTAAGCATGGTTTGTAGCTTTGCACAGACTCTCATCACCTCGTGCATACGTAGCCCCCACAATTAGAAGAAAATAGTAATTTAAAACACCTATGGGGTAAATTCCCTCTTACAAGGTTAAGCAAGAGACTTACCTCATCCCAAAGCTCACTTTCCGGCCTACGAATTCGCTCTAAAGCCTCAACTTGGTGCCGAACAATCCGAAGCTAGCCAATATTATATAAATTAATCAATATAAACTCACAAGTTCATAATCTATTAGAGTATTACCCAACAAAAATTGGAAGATTCTTGAAATTCACCCAGGCCCACGTGCCTGAATTCCAAAAAATTTCGAAGATAAATGTTACCCATAATATCAGGAACTCAAATATATAATTTCTACCCAATTCCATAATTATTTTCGTGGTTAAATCCCATTTTTATAAAAACCTAGGTTTTTAAATAAACTCCAAAAATTTTCACATTTTACCCGTTAAATCTACCCATAACCTATGTATTTAACTCATATTAGGTAGATCTTACTCACCTTACAATGCTTGATGAAAACCCATCTCCAAGAAGCTCCAAATTAGGACGACACAACTGAGAAATGGGGAAAATAGGTCAAAGTCCCGTTTTTAAAATGTTTTCTGCCCATTGGTTCCTTCTTCGCGATCGTGCTAGGGCATCCGCAACCGGGAAGGCAAAATTCCAAGCCCAGGGAAGATGCATTACGCGAACACGAGACCAGCCTCGCAAACACGATGGCTTAGTTGGCCTGCCCTCCGCGAACGTGACGGCCTCAACACGAACGCGAAGGGCTTTGATTGACCTCCTCCCTAGCTAGCCTCACAATTTGCGAACACGAAGGTCTGAGCGTGAATGCGAAGACCCGATCATGAATGCGAAGGCTAGTGGTCTAGGGCCTCGAGAATGCAGTCCCTATCTCACGAACGCATAGGGAAAAATGCCACCTAGTTTCATTACTTCATCACGAACACGACCAGTGCTCCACGTTAGTGAAGAAGGAAACTAGAACAATAAATTTTTGGTGTTTCAGACTTAGTTCCGAGCGTTCCGAACAAAAATGAATCAACTTATGAACTTCAAACTTCTCAACTAGCTCCGAACGGGCCGAAACATACTTAGACAACTTAGAATGACCCTAAATTTTGCTTACAAGTCATAAATCACCATACGAAGCTATTCCCAGGCTCGAAATTCCAAACGGACCTCGGTAACACCAAAACCTACTCCAAACCAAACTAAAAGAAATTGAAAACCTTCAATGCGCCAACTTTCAATATTAAGCGCCGAAACGCTCCCGGGTCATCCAAAACCCGATTCGAACATACGCCCAACTCTAAAGTCATCATACGAACCTTTTGGGACCGTCAAATCCTCGTTCCGAGGTCGTTTACATAAATTTTGACTCAAGTCAAAATTAACCATTATAAGCCACTATTAAGGAACTAAGTGTTCCGATTTCAACCCGAACCCTTCCAAACCCGTACTATTTATCCCTGGAAGTCATAAAACAGTAAAAGCACATACGGGGAGTCTTAATTAGGGAAATGGAGATCTAAAAAGCAAAACGGTTGATCGGGTTGTTACTATTTTTCAACATATACTCCTTACCCTATTTGATGTTTTTACTTTACCTAAAAATTGTTAGTGTTTTAATTTAAACAATTCTATGTTTAATTCAGTAGCTTATCTAATGCTTGATTTTACTTAAAAATATTACTTTCCTCGCCCAAATGATTTCAAAAATAAAATCGTTTTCTCATTTGATCCCCTACTTTATTTGACGTTGTTATTATGCCTTTTCGTATATAAATAAACCTCTTGAACATTCTATTTAGCAATTTACACGGATGCGATGTACATGATAGCACGTGGACTCTGCCGTGCGGAAGTGATTTGGGAAAAATATAGGCACGAGGTGACATGCTTGTAAGATTTGGAAGTTGTGACTTATGATTTGAGATTTACGAGGAATGGCACCTTGGGTATTTCTTGTTGTGACTTGTGCATTGGGTATGATTGGATGGATTGAGTTGTCATTGGTTCCCCATACTTGAGTTCATTCATATTTCATTTGTACCCTAACTATGTTGTTACTTTATTACCTGGTTATTTCTTGTTGCTATTCGTGCTCCTATTATTTTCACCGTTGACTGTAAATTCGTGATTCTTTTGTTGTTGGTCTTACATTGATGTCCTTTCCTTGTTAGCTCCATGCTATATCCTGTACAGGTTTATATGTCCGGTAGGTGTCTTGACCTTGCCTCATCACTACTCTACCGAGGTTAGGCTCGATACTTACTGGGTACCGTTGTGGTGTACTCATGCTACGCTTCTGCACATTTTTGTGCAGATCCAGGTATTTTGATCAAGTTGGATTGAGACTCATGTCTGTGAGGCTAGAGACTTCAAGGTATACCTGATGCCGTCCGCAGGCTCCAAAGTTGCCTTCTATTGTATTGTATTTCTATTGTTTCCCATTACTCCGAAACAATGATGTATTGTTATTACTAGTGGCTCGTAGAAAAGCTTATAACTTATACTATCGGTTTTGGGGTTATAATACTAATGTTGGTTCAACTATGTTGTTATAGACATTATTTAACGCATTGTAGTTAAGTTAGTTAAATTTTATTAATAATCAGCATGTGTTGGGCTTACCTAGTCTTAGATACTAGGTGCCATCATGACATCCTAAGTCGGGGAAGTGGGGTCGTGACAGAGACTAAGAACTGACTTAATTCTTTGCATGAGGCTAAGCATTGCCTCCATCATTGCATAAGGCTAAGCACTGCCTTCCTTGGATGAGACTAAGCACTGTCTCCATTCTTTGCATGAGGCTAAGCATTGCCTCCGCCCTTGCATAAGGCTAAACACTGACTTTCCTCACATGAGACTAAGCACTGTCTCCATTAAATTGCACTAAACTAAGCATTTCCTCATCATTGCATAAGGCTAAATGCTGCCTTTCTCTGTGTGAGACTAAACATTGTCTCCATTACCTCGTATGAGACTAAGCACTGCCCCCATTGTTGCATAAGGCTAAACATTGCCTTCCTTTTCATGAGACTAAGCACTGTCTCCATTACATTGCATGAGGCTAAGCATTGACTCCATCATTGCATAAGGCTAAACGCTGCCTTCCTCCGCATAGGGCTAAACACTGCCCTCATCATACACAAGGCTAAGTGCTACCTTGTCTCGTTCTCGCGTACAACTAAGCATTAGTTGTTCCCTCTATCAAACGATCGATATCTATGCATCTTTGCATTTCATGGGCTGAAACATATCCACATTGTCCAAAGGCGTCATAGTCAAAAGGCATCATCCTCGTAGCCCGAAGACATCATGCCATGGTTTGAGGATCTCTCAAAGCTACACATCATTATTCAAAGGCGTCATTGACCAAAGGCATATCATCCTCATGGCCCGAGTATACCATTTCATGGCCTACGAATCCCTTATCATATGCTTCATGGCCCAGGTCGTCATGGTCTAAGGAAATTATCCTCATCGTTCAAAGATAACTCTCATGGTCCCAAGGGAATTTGCATCATGTTTAGATTTCTGCAATAACCCCATATATTTGCATGCGTCATGTTTTAAGTTTTGTAGGTAACTCGGGAGGTAACCTTCCTACAAACAGGAGCAATTCTCGCTCCGGTTTCCGTTCACAACGTTCTAATCCTTCGATCATCTCAAATGTAACTGAGGATAAGCAATTGATTACCCTTTATCCCGTAACCGTTCAAATATTTGCCTTATACATCCGTAATGTTCAAATTCGCATTCATTTCTCTATCTAAAATTATCCGTTACTCACGACACTATCATATCCAAAAGATCCTTTTCGAAACACACGACCACTCTTATAAAAACTCCATCAGTTTCGTTCGTCATTGGATCCAAAACTACACACAACCTAATTCCTGTAACACTAGGGATATATAGGCAACTCAAGAACCAGGGTTCGGCCCCCATTTTTTCGAAAACGCATCATCCCCACTCATTTCAGACAAAATTGGTCATCATTTTCTTTACCCGACAACTCTTTTATCATTCCCGGGTAAAGAGGGGTAGCTGGTTATACCCTATTTTACCCTCATATTAATAAATATCATATATACTTTTAAATATCATTTCTGCATCATCACCAATTTAGAAGAGTCATATAAGTACTTTATGTAAATTTTCATAACTTTTAAGGCTTTAAATTTAATTTTCTTGCATTTAAATTATTCAAATATTTATTAATTACCCCTTCAAATTAGTTTGTGATGAATTAATCATCCAAATTTATTTTTTTCATACACATATATGCTTTATAGCATTTTTACTTCATTTTATATACTTACATCTGCATTTTTTGAACTATTTACGCATTTTTGCAATAATAGCCTGTATTTTACAATTAATTGCATTTCATCATTTTATTTAGGGTCAAAATAATTTTTTATATTTTTATAACCTTAATCTATTATTTTAAAATGTTAAGTTGCATAAATAATGTTTTTAATATTTATTTATATATTTTATTAAATTATTTTCCCTTACTATCTTGTATTTAAAATCTAGCCCAATCCTAAGCGAATTTTCGGACAAAATTAGTGGCCCAAACACCCCAAGTCCCTAGCCCAATTCCTAGAGCCCAAACCAAAAATCCCCATTAATCCAACTTGGTCGCTACCCGTTCATTCGACCCGCCCCGATTCTCCTCTAATCCTGCCCGTTGATCTCAAATGATCAACAACCCACAACCACTCCCCCGTTTTTAATTACCCTCGCCCAAAGCCTAACACCCATTCTCCTGAGACATCCCCCCCTAAATCCTCTCATCCTCTCCCCTTTCTCTGAGAAACCATAGCTGCCTCCATTTCAAACCCTAGCCCTAATCCGATATCACATGGAAAATCTTCAGTATCCCCTTTCCTTTTTTGCTCACACGATGGTTCTTACCATTTCCTCAACATTAAAATATTTGGTACTTGATTATTTGTGGAATCTGAGTCATTGGGTGTTCGTTTAGCTCCGATTCTGTACTGTCCTCATGTTTCTAACAACGCTCACTTCCAAGCCATATGGGTCCAAATCAGTGAGATCTGTTACTATTTTTGTTCTCTATCTTGAACAACGGTTCGCCTGATTTCTCCTAAATTGATTCTGAATCGATTTTTCATGATATTATTTCCTTTTTATGTTTAAATGACTATTTTTCCTTGTTTGTGTGTTTACTTTTACTACTATATAAACCCCCCCTTTCCCGTTCCCCTCTAAGGCTGAACGATTCATTACTTAAATGTTGTGACCACTATTGTTCTCTCAACTATGATTCTTCTATACTTTCTACACTCTTGGCTCTTGGTAGGCTGAAAGTCAAGGCCACCGGAACCCTCTCTATCGACCTCCCTAGTGTGAGCACTGCATGGGGCTCATTTGAGGCTCCCGTGAACTTTGACGCACTAGGATTTAGGTCTTCTGATTGTTCTCTTTGCTGCTGATATTCAAGCTGTTGCTAGCACTTAGTTTTCTCTTCTATTTGTTTATTGAATCCGTATACTGGTAAATTGGTCAATATTGTAACTATTAGGCTGGATATGAGTCCATGTGTGGCTTAGGGCTATGCAAATGGGCATAATCTCCTGTTTTGGGAAACGTTTGGATCAGGGCCTGCTATTCGAGTGAAAGAGTCTATTGAAGGCTCATGCAATGCAGGGTTAACGCATCTTGAGTCTGCTCTATTTTTTGGGCGTGTAATCATATCGATTCTGTAATATTTGAGTCTATTTCTTCTCTTATCTTTGGCCATATAATAATTTGTAAACAAACGATAGGGGAGATTAGTGAATCGGCTTAGAGTATTCTGATTCTCACATGAACGGGTAAAAAACTTGCATATAGGATTTAACTGCTTTGTTTGCTATTCATTTGATGTGATCCTATTCTACACACTCATAGAAATCATGCCCATAGGGATCATGCACATTGCACTTGTACACCGTTCAAGCATGTTAGTCCTAGTATTTGCCATACTTGTTTCTATGTTTACTACTGTGCGCACTTAGACAACATGCCTATAGGATGTAATAACATATGCTTTGTTAATTTAGATACCATGCCTATAGGACTCCTACTAATCAATCGGTCAATCGCTCCTATTGTTTTTAGTACACTGCTCATCTGGATATTATGACTATAGGATCTTAATCAACAAATCAATTGCTTTTGTTGCTTCATTGTATTGCCATACTTAGATGACATGCCTATTGGAATAAGGTATTATTAAGTCAATTTCAATTGTGAACTGTTAGAAATCCTGCAGACATTGGATACTGTTATTCATCTTAGACAATATGCTTATAAAAAAGCATTGTTAATCCTGAGCTTTCAAGCAGTGTACCATCTCATCACACAAACAATTAGAGATCATGCCTATAGGATCTGTAAGGCCTTTAATCTTCCTATGCGTTAGTCTAAAGCTGCAGCGCTGCTTATACGATATTGGAAATCAGAAACACATAGATACCATGTCTATAGGACTTAATGACTCTAATGCGTCTTAATTCTAAAAATTGTCTACTACCTAATCTGCCGCGTGCATTTGCTGTTTATGTGTGGAGGTTAACGTGAGCCTTTTATTGTCTTTATGTGAAGTCCTATATATTTTGAAGGTGTGCTAGTTTTATCACTTTTGGGCATCCTAAGTAGAGTCTAGAACCACCTAATAGTAGGTCCGAAGCCTCCTGGACAATAGGCATGGGACGAGTAGTGTACGCATAGGACACGACCTAGAATTGAATTAGAGAGCCTTTAGGTAAACAACTTTAATCTAGTAATCGGGGTAGTAGGATATGATAGTCTGTGCTAGCTGATTAATATGAGCAACCCCTACCTTAAGGGAGTTGCGAAGTATTATGTTGCATAGGGTGATCCTTTAGGCTAAAAAACTTAGGAACC
>MCJB01050097.1:206587-256876 GCA_002018475.1 Nicotiana obtusifolia
ATATATTTTTGTTGTTCACACTTAGTCATTGAATATTGTCTAACTAAGTTGTACTGTGCAACCTCTAAAGACTTGTACTGATTATCTATATAGTTTAACTGTTGTCCGATTTTCCTCACACTTGTTCATAATAAAACTTTTAAATTCTTTGTCTTCCCTCGCTTATATGATCACATAGGACAATTATAATTTATACTCCGCATAGAGCAAACTTCAGCTATGACCCACACTTGTGGACCTTGAAGAGTGCCTAATACCTTCTCTTCGAGGTAATTTGATCCCTTACTCGATCTTTGGTGATACAGACTAGTTAAAACAAAGTTATTTGCAAATACGTGCCCTAACTCACTTTAAAAATCGTTTGGTGGCGACTCTTCTATTTTCGTACCCATTTAGAAGAGTTGTCACATGTCAAAACCTGCTTTCGCGAGAAAATGGGGCGCGACATCTACTAAAATATCAAAATCGACGGTTTAAACCCATTTCTCATATTTTGAGTTTGAGACCTCGGATTTAGGCGATTCTTGGAGGGATTTTCAAGGAATTGATTGGGGTAAGTGATTCTAACTTGGATTCGGTTGTTATACATGAATCTATCATTATTTTTACCATTTAATTAGTGTTTTAGGTTGCAAATTTTGGGAAACTTGTACAAACGTCCTAGACTTTAATATTGAGGATTTGAAGGTCCAGTTGAGATCGAAATTGAGTAATTTTTGTATGGGTGGACTCGTGGTTGAATGGGTGTTCGGATTTTATTAATTTTGTTGAATTCCGAGACGTGGGCCCGGGGGTGACTTTTGGGGTTGACTTTTTGACTTTTGTTAAAGAACCTAGCTTTATCATATGAAATTGATTCCTACACCTTATGTTGATAGTACCGAGTTGTTTGTGGCTAGATTCGAGTAATTCAGAGGCTGATTCCCGAGGCAAGGGCGTGTGGCGTGCACTGTAGTAGTTGTGATTCGGTTGATTCCGTGGTACTGTGTAGTTATCAAACCTTGTTGCTATCCGTGAAACTCCTACTTGTTAGAGTAATTGAGCTACAATCCATAATGGACATCATGCTTAGATTGTATGTTTGTTCCGTAGGGATCCACAGAGGTGACTTATGCTATTGGATTATTTGCTTAAATTGCAATTATGTACTCAGTCACATCTATCATTTGAATATCATATCTCAGTCTCTGTTTCTATTTATTATTAGATCATATTATCATTGTTTGGGCTGATTGTCATGAGATTTGTGAGCCTGAGAGACTGGAGAGATTGATGACCGAGTGAGGCCGAGGGCTTGATTGTGAGAGATATTTATGGGATCAGGCTGCGTGCCGCAACAGGCTTTATTGATTCATGCCATGACTACCTTATAATAGCGCTTGGGCAGGATCCTCCCTTCTGGAGTCTAACATACCAGCAATGAGCGCAAGTACCTACTAAGTGCGAGTGCCGAGCGCAAGTGCTGAGTGGTTGAGAGTGCTAAGTGACTAGAAGTACTGAGTGACTGGAAGTATTGAGTGATTGAGCGTGTTGAGTGAGAATGAACACTCTGAGAGTATGTATATGACTTTTAAATTGTGTTGCATTACAGTTGGCATGCACAATTGACATGTAGATATAGAGATGTAACATTCTTCATATCACTCACACTTTGCATATTTTATCCGTGTTGAACTTAAACTTTTAAACTTGAAAGCATGTCTACATTTCTGTACTGCTAAAATTTGCATTTGGACTGTACCTGTCTGAGCTCGTCACTGCTTTCAGTCCAAGGTTAGTCTTGTTACTTATTGAGTACATTGGGTAGGTGTTACTCATACTACACTCTGCACTTCGTGTGCAGATCCAGGTACTTCTGCGCACGACAGTTGCTAGATTTGGAGCTTCATCCGATTGGAGACTATTGAGGTAGTTGCCTTGGCGTCCGTAGACCTCGACTCTCCATCTTTTTAGTTTTTTTGTACTACTCTATCTTACTAGATAATTGTTTTAGCAGTTAGACTATAGTGTCATTTAGATGCTCGAGTACTCAGTGACACCCGAATTTTGGGGGATTTTTTATTGAGTTGCGGTGTTTTCTATCCGTTATTTATGAGAATTTGTTATTATTAAACTTGTTTCGTCTTGTTTCAATTTAGAAATGTGTAGTTATTTGTGGTTGTTGGCTTGCCTAGTTCTGTGATAGGCGCCATCACGAAATGTTGAGTTTTGGATCGTGACAAGTTGGTATCAGATCCTAGGTTACATAGGTCTCACGAGTCATGAGCAGGTTTAGTAGAGTCTTGTGGATCGGTACAGAGATGTTCGTACTTATCTCTGAGAGGCAGTCGAACCAATAGGAAAACTTCACTTTCTTGTATTCTAGTCATGCATATTTGTTGATTCCGGAAACTAAACTTCTGCTATTCTATTCTTCCAAAGATGGTGAGGACACGTGCTACTGGATCGGGCGGACGGCCACTAGTACCACCAGCTAGGGCAACGAGAGGCCAGGGCAGCGGTAAAGGCCGAGATGTAGCTCGTAAAACAGCTAGAACAGCACCTATGGATCCACCAATTGCTCCAACTCAGGAGCAGATCCTAAATGTAGTTGAGCCGGTGGGACCAGCTCAGGCACCAGTTATGCCCATTGTGATTCCAGGCTTTTAGAAGGATTTGGCCCAGATATTGACTATGTGCACTAGCCTTGCTCAGGCAGTATCAGTTCAGGCCACACAAGGCACTTCTTAGGTCGGGGGAGGTGCTTAGACACCCGCTGCCCGTACTCTAAAGTAGGTGGTGCAGGGACTTTAGACACCGGGGTTACTACCAGCCCATCTAGTTGTAGCTGCTCAGGCCTAGGTGAGTCCACCGATGAGTGACGAGGAGCAGAAGAAGCTAGAGCAGTTTGGGAGGCTCAAGTATCCATCATTCGGTGGTGTTGAGTTTGAGGATGATCAGGACTTCTAGGACAGGTGCCAGTGGATTCTTTGCACGGCGGGTATTTTGGAGGCTAGTGGGGTCTCAATTACTAGTTTTCAGTTGTCAGGGGCAACCTTCATATGGTGGGAGGCTTTTGAGTTGATTAGGCAAGCCGGTGCTGCACCACTTACGTGGCACGAGTTCTCTGTTCTCTTCTTGGAGAAGTTTGTTCCACAAATCTGTAGGGAGGAGTTGCATAGGTAGTTTGAGGAGCTACGCCATGAGGGTATGTCCTTGACCAAGTACAAAATGAGATTTTTAGAGTTGGCTCGTCACACGATCTGGTTGGTTCCCACGGAAAGGGAGAGGATTAGGAGGATATTGATGGCCTCAACTATGGACTGCACTTTATCATGACTCGGGAGATTGTCTCAGGTGCTAGGTTTGACGAGATGGTTGATATTGTTAGGCGGCTAGAGCAGGTCCATAGTCAGGAGCGTGAGAAGAGGGAGGCCAAGAGGCCTCGTAGTTCGGGTGGGTTTAACGGTGTTTTTTCTGGGGGTCAGCTCCACCACAGTAGGGGTCGTCCTTATAGGCCCACTCAGATGGATCATCCAGTTCATCGTGGTGCATCAGCTAGCCATGGTTCATATAGTGCTCGTTTGGGTGAGTCATCTCTCAGTGCCCTCCCAGCTCAGAGCTCATCCCGTGCTCCATCAGTTTAGGGTTCATTTGTACCAGGTCCTTCTAGTAGCTATTCTAGCTCTTGAGGTCCGATTCAGTCCCACCATCGGCTAGTTGCTTCGAGTGCGGGGAGTTGGACATGTGTGGAGGTAGTGTCACCGTCGTTTTGGAGGTGTAGTTCAGTAGATGGGTCAGGTTATGACTTCGGCGCCAGTTACTTCACCACCCGCCCAACGAGCTCGGGATGGGGCTCAAGCAGCTAGAGGTCACCCTAGAGGGGGAGGACGATCAGGTGGCGGTGAGGCTCGATGCTATGCTTTCCCTGCTAGGCCAGAGGTTGTTGCTTCTTGCGTAGTGATCGCAGGTATTTTCTCAGTATGCCATACTGATGCTTCTATATTATTTGACCTTGGTTCCACTTATTCGTATGTATCACCATATTTAGCTCGTTATCTGGATGTGCCCCGTGAGTCCTTAGTTTCACCTATTCATGTATCTACGTCGGTGGGTGATTCTATTGCTATAGACCATGTGTATCAGTTGTGTGTGGTGACTATTGGGGAATTAGAGACTAGAGTTGATCTCTTATTGCTTATATGGTTGATTTTGATATGATTCTGTGTATGGATTGGTTGTCCCATGTCATGCTATTCCAGATTGCCACGCTAAGACTGTGATGTTGGTGATGCCGGGGTTTCCTAGGATCGAATGGAGAGGTTCTCTAGACTATGTCCCCAGTAGGGTGATTTTATACCTAAAGGTCCAACGGATAGTTGGGAAGGGGTGTTTGCCATATTTGGCTTTTGTGAGGGATATTGGTGGTGATGCTCCTACTATTGACTCTGTTCCGGTAGTGCGAGACTTTCTGGATGTATTTCCTGTAGACCTGCCGTGCATGCCAACCAACAGTGATTTGATATTCCCGAGGGAAGTGGGAGTGTGTTACTATGGACTTCATTGTTGGGCTCCCATGGACTCAGAAGAAATTTGACGCTGTATGGGTGATTATGGATAGGTTGACCAAGTCGGCTCATTTCATTCCAGTGGTGACCACCTATTCTTCAGAGCACTAACTCAGATCTATATCTACGAGATTGTCCGACATCATGGCATGCCGATATCATCTCTGACCGGGGGACGCATTTTATGCCACATTTCTAGAGAGCTGTGCAGCGTGAGTTAGGCACACGGGTTGAGTTAAGTACAACATTTCAACCTCAGACGGACGGATAGTCCGAGCGCACCATTCAGATATTAGAGGATATGCTTCATTCCTATGTTATGGATTTTGAGGGTTCTTGGGTTCAGTTCTTGCCGCTTGCAGAGTTTGCCTACAGCAACAATTATCAATTGAGTATTCAAATGGCTCCTTATGAGGCCTTATATGGGAGACAGTGTCGTTCTCCAGTTGGTTAGTTTGAGCTGGGACAGGCTAAGTTATTGGGCACAGATTTGGTTCGAGATACCTTGGAGAAGGTCAAGTTGATTTAGGATCGGCTTCGTATAACCCAATCTAGACAAAATAGTTATGCCGATCGGGGGGTTCGTGATGTAGCATTTGTAGTTGGAAAGGGAGTTTTGCTCTAGGTTTCACCCATGAAGGGTGTGATAAGGTTCAGGAAAAAGAAAAAGTTGAGCCCTAGGTATATCGGACCTTTCGAGATCCTTGCGAGAGGGGGAGAGGTGGCCAACAAGCTTGCATTGCCACCTAGCTTATCTGCAGTTCACCAAGTGTTCCTTATTTCTATGCTCCTAAAGTATTATGGCAATCCGTCTCAAGTTTTAGACTTCAGTTCAGTCTAATTGAACGAGGATTTGACTTATATTGGGGAGCCGGTGGATATCTTGGACAAACGGGTCCGGAAGTTGAGACCAAAGAACATTGCTTCAGTGAAGGTTCAATGGAGGGTTCATCCAGTTGAGAAGGCGACCTAGGAGACCGAGCATGACATGCAAAGACATTATCCTCATCTATTCATCACTTCAGGTATGTCCTTATGTATGTTCGAGGATGAACATTTGTTTTAAGAGGGGGAGAAGGTAATGACCTGGCCGATTGCTTTCTGTAATTGCGTTGTGTTTTCCCTTTTGATGTTTCACACATATGTGTTTATGGTTTTATGACCTACGGGGTTGATTAGTTTCGTTCTGGGAAGATTGCGGGTTGATTTGGACCCTTTGATCTTGACTTATAAGCCTAAATTATTTATGTTGATCAATGGTTAACTTTTGTGAAAATGACCCCAGGACGGTGTTTTACAGGCTCCTTATCTTCGTGTAGTAATTTTGGAGTTGGGCGTATGCCCAGAACCGAATACGGAAGTCCATAGGTTGATTTGTGTTGTTTTACCAAATTTGGCAATTTGAAGTTGAAAAGTTTGACCGTAGATTGACATTTGGCTATCTGGATCGTAATTTGGTTTTTGGACTTGGAATAGGTTCGTTATGCTATTTATAACTTTCCAGTAAAATTCGGTATCGTTTGGAGTTGATTTTATAGGATTCGGACGTTTAGTTACAATTCTAGAGGTTCTTGAAATTTACTTATTCATGTGTTTTGGTATCCGATTCATTGTTATAGATGTTAATTTTTGTGTATTGATTGCATGAGCGAATTTGTGTGATATTTTTAGACTTGTGTGGATGGTTGGTTAGGAGCCCCAATGGCTCAGATGAGTTTCGAACATGATTTAAAATGTTTTGGGTTTTTAAATGGAATTGCTGGTGTTACTTGTGCTTTGTTATCGCAATTGAGAAGGTTACAGGGGGTCTCTGGTGTCGCAAATTACGAGTGGCCCCTTCGCAATTGCAAAGTCAGCAGGCCTGGGGCTTGGGTCGCTTTTGGGAATAATTGTTCGCTTTTGTGAAGGTGTCCAGCTTCGTAATTGCGCAGCCTTTGTCGCAACTGCGACAATTGTTGAGATTGTCAGGGTTCGCAAATGAGATCCCTAGTCCATAATTGCGAGGGTTCGCAAATGCCAACCCTGTGTCGCAAATGCAACATCTGCAACTGGACAAAAGGGTTGGGAGTTAGAATTTTTCAACATATTCTCTCATTTTAGAACTCTAGACTCGGTAAGAGGTGATTTGGAGAGGGGATTTTCATCTACAAACATTGGGTAAGTGATTCTAATAAATTTTGAACTATATTTCATCAATATATCTTAGATTTAATATAAAAACCATGTGATCATTGTGAATGTTTATGAAAACTTTCCAAGTTTTTGAAAAATAAGAATTTGAGTTTTGAGAGTCAATTTAGATTGGGATTTCAAAACTAATCATATATATGGACTCGTGGGGTTATGGATTAGTCTGAATTACCCTTGGACCCGGATTTTGATCGGGGCGAGCCCCGGGTTGACTTTTGTTGAATTTTTGGAAAAAATGTAAAGACCATAGATTTATCTATTGTAATTGTTTTCTCTTGCATTGTTTAATGATATTAAGTTAATTTTGGTTAGATTCTAGCTGTGTGAAGGCAGATTTAGGGAACAACTATTTTTGAGCGTTGAGTTGGCTTAGTTGAGGTAAGTATCTTGCCTAACTTTATGTGGGGGAAGTACCCTTAGGATTTGGGATTGATTGTGTTATTTGCGCTATGTGAAAGCCGTATACGCAAGGTGACGGGTGGGTACACATGTTATATATGGTATTTGATCGATTTAGGCTACTTAGACTCTTTCCATGCCTTAATTGAATTGTCATATCATGTTTTAAATTCTCATAGTCGATCTTCTCTTACTTGTGTTAATCTATCCTTACATGCCTTATTTGACTTTGTTAACACTTGTTCTACATCTTACTTGATACTTTGCTCTTATTCATTAGTTGAAGTTATTGCCTCTTTTGTTGTTACAAGTTATCTCTTCCATCTTGACTTATCCTTATTTAAAGCCATTGCTACATGTTATCTCTTCCACTGCTGATTTATCCTTACTTGAAGTCATTGTTACATGTTATCTCTTCCATTGTTGACTTATCCTTATTGAAGTCCTCGTTACATGTTATCTCTCCCATTGTGATTTATTCTTATTGATATCATGGTTACACATTATCTCTCTCATTGTTGAGTTATTGGTTGAAGTTGTGAAAGCCGTTATCACATTGTCGCGAAGTTTTTAATTGTTGAGATATCTTCCTTGTTGAAAGATTTACATTCATTGTTATTGTTGATATTCTTGTACACATTGTGGTTGAGCCATGGGCTATTATTGGGGAAACGTTGATATTGTTGATTATTGGTAAGTTGTGGCATATAGGCACTTGTTGTGCGAGTTGTTATTGTCATGTGATTTCGATGTGCATGCGACAGTATAAGGATAAGGAGTTAATGTGCATGCGGCGGCATAAGGTGGGACTTACATGCGTGTTTCTTCTAAGGGAATTACTTGAAGCCACGCGGTGTCATAAGGTGAGCCAAAAGGTGTGTAGCTATTTTGGGGAAAATGTTTCCAAAACTATTTAAATGTAAGGCTCGCGTGGCGGCATAAAGAAAGATTGTGATTGAAATTGTGAAAAGTGAATACGAGTCGTTACCTCGGTTGTGATTCTTGTTGTATACGAGGCGATATCTCATTTGTGATTCTTGTTGTATATGAGGCGGTACCTCATTTGTGAATCTTGTTGTTTATCTCAGGTTATAAAGAGTTTTTGGTAAATCAGTTCTTGTTGCTTTTCTCCTTCCCTGGCTTATCAGTTTTGTCCGCATTTAACTATTGTGGTTCTCTTTAATTGCTTCCTTTATGTTATCTCTATGCTTACAATCCTGTCATTAGTCTGTGTTATTAACTTGTTACGTATTATTTATTTCTCCGCTTTCCATTACTTCTCGTTATTATGTTTTAATTCAGTTTATTATGTCCTAGTAGGTGTCTTGACATGGCCTCGTCACTACTCTATCGATGTTAGGCCCGATACTTACTGGGTACCATTGTGGTGTACTCATACTACGTTTCTGCATATCTTTTGTGCAGATCCAGGTACGTCTGCCCGCACTAGACATTTGTTTTTGATTGTAGCTGTCTTCTAGAGATTTCTAGGTATGCTTGCTTGGCGTCCGGGCCTTGGAGTCACTTCCCTTATATTTCATTTCTGTTGTATTTCTCATTCAAATAGTGTTGTAGTAGACATTCTAGATTATTTTACAGAGCATATGACTCAGTTCTATCAGTTTCAGGAAGTGTGTTGTTGAGAGCCTATTTTGGATGTTCATATGAGTTTATCGGTCTTGCTTTAGTATTTTTGTTGATTATTTCTGTCAAGTTATTATTAAACGTTAGTGTAATGACCCGACCAGTCGTTTTGATCTCTAGCACGTCGTTCGACGGTTTGAAGCCTTGAGTAGCTTCACTTCATGTTTTATAGCTTGTACGCATAGTCAGAATTGAATTTTGGAAAGTTCGGAGTTGATTCGGAAGGAAAATTTTCAATTCGGAAGCATTAAGTTGGAAGAGTTGATAGGGTCTGACGTTTGAGTAAACAACCTTGGAATCGGGATTTGAATGTTCCAATAGGTTCCTATGATGATCTCGGACTCAGACGTATGTTCCAATAGGTCTGCAATGTTTTTATGGACTTAGCGGTGCCTTTGGACGGGGTCCCATAGGCTAGGGTGTGTTTCGGACCACCCAGTGCACATTGGAACTTGGCTGGAACTGCTGGTGTTCTAGTGTGCTTCGCGATCAGCGAAGATTCTCCCGCGATCGCGAAGAGGGAAAATTGGAGGGGCAACTGATTGCCCTATGCGAACGCGAAGATGGGTCCGCGATTGTGTAGGTTGGCCAGGCAGTGCTTCACGAATGCGGAGGCCCAAACGTGATCGCGATGAGGAAAATGGAGGAAACAGGGCAGGAGGCATTTAGCCTACGCGAATGCGACTTTGGGATTACGAACGTGGAAGGCGGGCAGTGATGCATCACGAACGTGACCTCCGGGCCGCGAACGCGAAGAAGGTATTTGGGGCAGTGGCATTTTGGCCTTCGCGATTGCGAAGAGTTTTTCGCGATCGCGAAGAAGGGAATTCTGGGAAGACTTGTTTAAATCGGGGGTTTGGCTCATCTTCACCTCATTTCTTCCATTGGAGCCGGCTTCAGGGTGAATTCCGAGCGCAATTTTCATCAACTTACTTGAGGCGAGTGACATCTACACCTTGTGAGTTAAATAAATGGTTTATATGTGGATTAAAGCATGAATATTTATGGATAATATGGGAATTTAAGAGAAAATCGCGAATTTGGTATTTTTGGCTTTTGACCATGAAACTGGGCATGGAATTGGGAATAAATAATATATTTTAGTTCGTTATGTTATGGGTAATGTTTATCTTAAAAAATTATCATAATTCGGGCATGTGGGCCTGAGGGTTGACTTTATTGACTTTTTGACCCGAGTTGGGAATTGTTATAAATTAATTAATTATAATGTTGGATTATATTTTTATCGGTTTTCATGATTGTTTGACTAGTTTTGGATCGCTCGGCATCGATTTAAGGTGTTAGAAAGGCGTTTGAGCCAATTATGAAACTTCGGAGCGAGGTAAGTCTCGTGTCTAACCTTGTGAGGGGGAAATTACCTCATAGGCGTTATATTCTTAGGTGCTACATGTTGTGGAAGATACGCACATATGAGGTGACAAGTGTCCGTGCATATGCTAAGCTAATTATGTCCGGGTAGACTTAGACTCACGCGTTGCTTAAATTGTACTATTTGAGTCCTTCTTGCATGTTTAAATGCTTTAATTTACATTTATCATGAGACTAGACTCGCGTAGAGTATCGTACTCGCTATTAGATATTTGACAAGCTACTTGGTTAGCCGTAGAAACTGTACTTCCCTTACGGATTTCTCCCGCGTTTTACGTATCCATCGGAAAGTTTTTCTTGAATCTCATAATACATACATATATTCGTAAGTGGGATCAAAGACCCATAAAATCATCATATTCTTATGGGAACGGGCCGTTCTCCTCGACAGTATCATGTATCATATTCTTATGGGATCGGGCCGTTCCCCTCGGCAATACCATGTATCATATTCGCCTCTGTATTCCTATAAAAATACTCTTATGGGATCGGGCTGAACGCCTCAGTTACACACTTATGGGATTGGGCCGTTCGCTTCGGCAGGATATTGTAACACATTCTTATGGGGTCGGGTCGTTCGCCTCGACAGTGTCATGTATCATATTTTTATGTGATCGGGCAGTTTGCCCGGAAGTATCATGTATCATATTCTTATTGGATTGGGCTGTTCGCCTCGGCATTTCTATAAAACTACGCTTATGGGATCGGGCCGCTCACCTCCGTAGAATTGTACGAAATACTTGATAAGAAGTCCGTGTATTTATGAATTTTCAAAACTTGAGATGTGACTGTTGACTTGGTGTTGACTTTTACGTACTCCATTTGAGAGGTATCCGGTATTTGAGGAGTTTGTGTTCACTATTCAGCTATGGGCCGTATTATTTGCCTAAACCTGTACTCATTGTTACCTACTATGTGTCATGTTTGCCTACTTTATTATTTTCGATTTGCTGGACCACTAGTAAGTGTCAATGTTGACCCAATGTCACTACCTCTTTAGGTTTAGGCTAGATACTTACTGGGTACACGTTGATTTACGTACTCATGCTGCACTTCAACACTAAATGTGCAGGATTTGACAAGTTCATTTGATGGTCACTTGGGCAAGGCAACGCAGCTGCTAAGGGGACTCTATGGTGAGCTGACAGATGATGTATTGTTATAGTACATCCTAGTAGATGCTCATGTACTTGTGATACCGGGTTTTGGAGTGCTCTAGAATTTGTGTACAGTTGCTTACATTGACATGCTTTTACTTTATATTTCATTCAAATTGTACGTACCTACTATTTTTATTACATTGATCTCTCTATCTGATAATATTCATGATTTTAAAAATAATAAAATGCATAATTAAGATGATAGTTCACTGTTGGCTTGCCTAACAGTGTCGTTGGGCACTATCACGACCTATTGTGGATTTTGGGTCGTGATAGCTTGGTATCAGAGCTCTAGGTTCACTTGGGTATCATGAGTCATGAACGTGTCTAATAGAGTCTTGCGGATCGACACAAAGACGTTTGTACTTATATTCGAGAGGCTACAGGGCTGTTAGGAGCACTTCCCTTCTTGATTCCTCATCGTGCGGTTTGGTTACATTGAAGCTTATGCCTTCATTTCCATCCTACTCATTCTTATATGACGTTGAGCGCTCGTTATCAGTTGGGCATTGAGGAGTTGTAATGGTACTGCAGATGTGGTGCAGGATATTTCTCCCTACATATTCAAGTGGGCTATTATCGTCGCCTTGTGGAGGGGTGTTCTCTCATTTCAGTCCAGTGGTAGTGTTGCCTACGGTTGAGATTTGATATTTTCGAATTTGGTAGAACTCTTGTTAATATTGTGGTGTCGCCATCTTTGATTGAATGCATTTAGGCTCATCGGCATATTAGTCGTCATTTGTTTGCCTCTGGGCACAACGTCGTGAGATGGAACCTAAGAGGAAGTTATCAGAGATAGTTGTGTGTTGCGACTTCAGGATCAAATCAACATTTTCAGTGTTGATGGTTCGAGGGTGATGATATCTGAGGTGGTTTCTATGCTTAGGAATTATGAATGTGACAAAATGGGCTTGATTGGAATGTAGGAAAAGGTGAAGTATGCAATCATTGTCTTGGATGTAATACGGCTTCAAGTTTCAAACACGTTGTTGGACCTTCGGGTGATGTTAATAAATGAAGGGATTCTTACCGCTGGCGGATCAGCATCGACCCAAGGAGATTAGTTGATTTCATGATAGATGTAACTATATCAATGACGTTGAAGGAGGTCGATATGAGGTTACACAGGTGGGCTATCTCTTGTGAGTAGGTTAGCGGTTGCGTGATTTTGATGAGGTTCCTACGAAGAGTTCTACTTTCTGCTCAACATTGGATGCTTGTACTGCGATGTGAGCTTGGATCGCTTGAAGAAGATAGTACGACTGTTAAGAGGTCGAGTGTGCGATTGTGGCTGATAATGCGAGATGTGTTTTGATTAGTCCAACAAGAACTTATGAGAATTTTGGACGAGCAACGGTGTGGGATCATGGTAACGTGGGGCTTGGATCTATGTGATTGTAGCGCAAAGCTAAGTGGAAGAGCCCGCCATCTATGATTGAGTCACATGGTTGTGTACCTATGTAGTTTCTGGTTAATGGTGCATTGGTGTATTAGTTATGACCAAGAGGAGAAAAACAGCAAGGGCATTTTGGAGAAGGAATTTGACGTACATGTTTTACATTTCACCTTATCTATTCATGTGCAGGTGTTAGGGGATGACTCAAAATTTATGCTTTATGTGGACGTGATGTGCAAGGAAAAGAATTCATCTGGTTGCTTCCTTGGAAGTGTTCATGTGCTAGGAGAGCACTAGAGTTTGGTTACAAATTCGGGACCAGGTCAGAGTGGGTGACTCTCAACAATGGTTCTAGTGGGTTCAAGAAGTAAAGTGCGGTGTTTAAAGATTTTGGGTTCGTTACGTGGCTGAGGACTGAGTTTTGCAGCAGAGTGTGAAGAATACTTGGGGAATTTTTATGTTATCATCAGGTCTATGGTGCGGTGTTAGAGAAATGGGAGAAACAACTTTGGATTCGGGGGAGGTCTTTTAGAAATGGTATATCAGTTGGAGATACTATTGAGTGCACAAGGAGGGTAACATATGGCTTATGGGTATTAGGATGACGTGGTCTCGTGAGATGAGTGTTGTTTGAGGTCCGTTGTGTTTGAATAGGACTATTATTCCAAGGGTAAGTCGAGGGTAAATTGGAAAAGTTAACTTAGTTAGTTATGGCTTGAATCAACATGGTTATGCGGTTATGGGAATTCAGTTGCTGTTGCAATTGTTCTTCTAAAAATTAGTTGGGTGAAAGGGGTTCTAGGCAGTGAAGTGGTTATTCTACTCTGGTTCAGGCGTTATGATTAAATTCTTGTACTCTCGCGTAGCGGCATGATAGGTGCAGTGAGTGGCATGGAAATTGGAAGTTGAGGATCAAGGTTATGGTTTGGTTTTGATAAGAATGTCACGGGTTTGAAGGAGCGTGGGAAGGATTTAGATGTTTAGAGTAAGCCGGCGTTATCTTAATGTTGCCTAAGGACAGAGTTTTGTGGAAGAGGCATTGTGCATCGGTTTATGGATTCTTAATTGGCATTACAGAAGTAGCATGGTCGATGGCCATTGATGTTTAGATTTTGCTACCCGGTGCGAAAGGTTATGGGAGTATATCCCACCGGAAGATCGTATAAGTGTGACATGTTAGTCATTCGATTGTTAGAGATTGAAATCAAGTATGGAATTTTTGGTACTGTCGCTAATGAGAGAGGTTATGACCGAGAGGAGCTCTATTCCTTTGATTGCGGATTGTGGGAGTTGTTCTGAATTTTATGACTGCTCGTATGTGTCATAAATAGGTCATTGTGGGTCCTTGAAAGGTTATTGGCCCAATATGGGATGATCGGTATCTGCTTGAGGTCCGTTAGTAGAACTAATTTGAATGTATGCCTTACATTAGGTCGGATGTGTTCATTCAGTATAGCATTGTCTATGGAGGAGTTTTCCATCGTTGGATGTTATTCCTATCGTCAGCTATCCTATGTAATACTCAATTGTGCCATGTGGGATGTGAGACGGCTTGATTATTTGCACATGTGTTGTGATCCCGTGTAGCTTGTGATGTGATATGAGCAAGATGGCTCTCGAGATGCAGGCCATTTATTGCGCCTTAATCGTGCTTGGCATTTTGTGGTGCGTGGCGCTATCTGTCTCCCCAGAGTTGTGTTTATATAATTAACATGCTTGTGATGGCATTTTGTGTGTAGGAGCATTATGGCTCGATGGGTATCTCCTTATTGATTGTTATGTGTGGATCGGGTGGCACGCCGCCATAGGTATGATGTTTGGAACGAGTTGCAAGCCGCAACGGTATCATGTGTGGATCGGGTTGCATGCCGCAACATTGAGATGTTGAATACGGTTCCCTATACTTATTTTTGTGTGTCTTGTTTCTCATCTCTAAGAAAGATTCATTGCATTTGTTGACCGTTTTATTTGTTACGCGGGCTGGGTAGTTCTTTGCCAGAGTTTGTTCTTCATTATATGTCATATTCTAGTTATAATTTGTTGGTGCATTGATGGCGTCATATGAGATTTTAGTTAGTGTTTGAGGTGGCTTATTTCCTGAGCAGCTTCTACTGGGTGAGACGAGATTAATGGACCTGAAATAGGTGCATCGGATTTATGCAAGGTATATTAAAGAGAAAATGCCACTATTTTGTTCAGAATGAGGTAATGGTTCTTCTCAAGCGGGGAAGCTCCATGAGTTATTAATTTGATGGGTGGTTATGAGTTCCTGCACATCTCTTTAATCATTATAGTATTGTGAGGGTTGAGACCGGGCTTATGCGTCTTATGAGGTATGCTACGGGCATATGGTTTATGGATTTGCAGCTATTGTAGTCAGAGGATGTTATTATGGACATATGAATTGTGTGGTGCATTGTGTTATCTAAGCATGGGTGCATGATCATATGTGGTACAGTGGGTTGAGATTGTTACAGTGTTCTTATGTTGGAATCAGATCTCGTAGAGAATTCTGGATGTTGGAATTTGGTTCTAAGGCTTGTTAGCAAAGGTGATAGGGAGGATCTTTAGTCTGGTTCAAGCTAATGTGCTCACGTGGGTTGTGGAGGCACAGGTAGGTGCACAAGGTGTCAAACAGTGATTTTTGGCAACTGCGGAACGGTTCTTAGCACGTTCGAGGATGAACTTATGTTAATGTAACGACCCAACCGGTTGTTTTGAGCTCTAGCAGGTAGTTAAGCGGTTTGAAGCCTTGAGTAGCATCACTTCATGTTTTATGACTTGTACGCATAGTCGGAATTGAATTTTGGGAAGTTCGGAGTTGATTCGGAAGGAAAATTCTCAATTCGGAAGCTTTAAGTTGGAAGAGTTGACTAGGAATTGACTTTTGAGTAAACGACTTCGAAATCGGGATTTGAAAGTTCCAATAGGTTCGTATAATAATTTCGGACTCGCACGTATGTTCGAGTTGAGTATCGGGTAGTCGGGGAGCATTCCAGCGCTTATTTTGGAACGTTGGCATTTTTTAAAGTTTTAGAATTTCATAAGTTTGGTTTGAAGAGGATTTTGATGTTATCGATGTCCATTTGGGATTTCGAGCCTTCGATAGGCTCGTACCGTGATTTTTGACTTGTACATAAATTTTGGCATCATTCTGAGTTGTCTAAGTATGTGTCGACGTGTTCGGAGTTGGTTGAAATGGGTTTGAAGCTTAGAAGTTGATTAATGAGGTTTTGAGGTGCGATTCTTCTTCCGGTATTGTTTTATGTGTTCCGAGGCTTCAAGTAGGTCCACAATGTTTCTATGGACTTAGCGGTGCATTTGGACGGGGTCCCGTGAGGCTAGGGCGTGTTTCGGACCGCGCGGTGCATGTTGGAACTTGGTTGGAACTGCTGGTGTGCTTTGCGATTGCGAAGATTGTCCCACGATCGCGGAGAAGGAAAATTGGGGGGGCAGCTGATTGCCCTGCACAAATGCGAAGATGGGTCCGCGATCGCATAGGTTGGCCTGGCAGTGCTTCGCGAACAAGAAGGTCCAACCTTGATCGCGATGAGGAAAATAGAGGAAACAGGGCAGGAGACCTTTGGCCTACGCGAACGCGACTTGGGGATCGCGAGGCGGAAGGTAGGGCAGTGATGCGATGCAGACGCCACCTCTAGGACACAAACGCGACGAAAGTTTTCGGGGCAGTGGCATTTTGGCCTTCGCGATCGCGAGGAGTTTTCCGCGTTCGCGAAGAAGGGAATTCTAGGTAGACTTGTTTAAATCAGGGGTTGGGCTCATTTTCTCCTCATTTCTTCCATGGGAGCCAACTTTGGGGCGATTTTGGAGTGCCATTTTCATCATCAAACTTGAGGTGAGTGACATCTACTCCTTGTGAGTTAAATAAATGGTTTAATATGTGGATTAAAACATGAATATTTATGGAATTTGTGGGATTTTAAGAGAAAACCTCGAATTTGGGCTTGAAATTGCGAATAAATTATATATTTCAGTTTGTGATGTTATGGGTATTGTTTATCTTCGAATATTTTCGAAATCCGGGCATATGAGCCCAAGGGTTGACTATGTTGACTTTTCGAGCAGAGTTGGGAATTGTTATAAATTAATTACTTAAGATGTTGAAGTACATTTTTATTGGTTTGCATGATCATTTGACTAGTTTCGGATTGTTGGGCATTGGTTTGAGGTGTTAGAGAGGCATTGGAGCCGGTTATAGAACTCCGGAGCGAGGTAAGTCTCCTGTCTAACCTTGTGAGGGGGAATTACTCCGCAGGTGTTGTATTCTTACGTGCTACATCATGTGGGAGCTACGCACGTATGAGGTGACGAGTGTCCATGTGTATGCTAAGCTTTCTGATTATTTCCGGATAGACTTAGACTCACACCATGCTTAAATTGTACTATTTGAGTCCTTCTTGCCTGTTTAAATGCTTTAATTTACATTTATCATGAGACTAGACTCGCATAGAGTATTGTACTCACTATTTAGATATTCGACGATCTATTTGGTTAGTCGTAGAAATTGTACTTTCCTTACCGAATTCTCCCGCGTTGTATGTATCCATCGGAAAGTTTTTCTTGAATCTCATAACTCACACTTATATTCATGAGTGGGCTCGAAGACCAATAAAAGTATAATATTCTTATGGGGTCGGGTCGTTCACCTCAGCAGTATCATGTATCATATTCTTATGGGATAAGGTCGTTCGCCTCGGCAGTATCATGTATTATGTTCTTGTGGGATCGGGCCGTTCGCGTCGGCAGTATCATGTATCATATTCTTATGGGATCGGGCCGTTCGCCTCGGCATTTCTATAAAAACCACTCTTACGGGATCGGGTTGAACGCCTCAACAACACTCTTATGGGACCGTTCTCCTCGACAGGATATTGTAACACACTCTTATGGGATCGAGCCGTTTGCCTTGGCTGTATCATGTATCATATTCTTATGGGATCGGGTCGTTCGCCTCGGCAGTATCATGTATCATATTCTTATGGGATCGGGCCGTTCGCCTCAGCATTTCTCTAAAATCACTCTTATGGGATCGGGCTGTTCGCCTCAGCATTTCTCTAAAATCACTCTTATGGGATCGGACCGCTCGCTTCGGCAGAATTGTGTGAAATACTTGATAAGAAGTCCGCGTATTCATGAATTTCCCAAACTTGAGATGTGACCATTGATTTGGTGTTGACTATTACGTACTCCATTTGAGAGGTATCTGGTATTTGAGGACTTTGTTTTCACTGTTCAATTGTAGACTGTATTATTTGTCTATAACTGTACTCATTGTTACCTACAATGTTTTATATTTGCCTACATTATTATATTTGATTTGGTGGACCACTAGTAAGTGTCAATGTTGACTCCTCGTAACCTCTTGGGGGTTAGGATAGATATTTTTTGGGTACACGTTGATTTACGTACTCATGCCTCACTTTTACACTAAATGTGCAGAATCTGAGAGGTTCATTTGATGGACCCTTGGGCGCGGAGGCGCAACTGCTGAGGGGACTCTACGGTGAGCTGTATTCCATGCCACGATTTGCAGCACACAGAGTCTCCATCATAATTATTTATCTTATCTTGTCTACCTTGTATTCCAGACAGATGATGTATTGCTATTGTACTTCCTAGTAGATGCTCATGCACTTGTGGTACCGGATTTTGGGGTGTTCTAGGATATGTGTACAGTTGCTTACATTGACACACTTTTACTTTATATTTCATTGAAATTGTACGTACCTACTATTTTTATTACATTTATCTCTCTATCTAATTATATTCATGATTTCAAAAATAATAAAATGAATAATGAAGCTGATAGTTCACTGTTGGCTTGCCTAATGGCGACGTTGGACGCTATCACGACCTATAGTGGATTTTGGGTCCTGACAGTTAAGCTTACCTAGTCTTAGAGAATAGGTGCCATCACGACATACTAAGGAGGAAAATTGGGGTCATGATACTTTTTATCCATTAGAAATTAATCCATAGTAATACTGAGACTTTTAATATAATTCTTCAATATATGCATTTCTTTGTCTGTTTCAATTGATAGTTATATTACTTATTTTAATCTCTTAATTTTTTTTAATACAAATAATTGTCATTTAACAATAAAAAATGTAAAAAAAATGTTAATTGGAGCTCGAAAACAAATCATTACATACCTTTAACAGATAATATATTAATGTTTGTGCAACAATATCTTATTTAAGTTATTTTTTTTTCATAGTTATTCAGTATGTTGTTTAGTAATACTAAATATCTTTATTAGAAAAGCAAGTACTTGCGCTCAGTATAAATTTAGAATTACCGTAAATGTAAACATGAGGAGAACACCTTAGAGTCTTGCACCATTTACAGATCTTGTTAGATGATCTTAAATTTATTTTTCTTTCTCTTCAAGAATTTTTTATTGAAAAAAGAGTAATTACCTCGAGCCTCATTGGTAATTCAATTTGTTTAGAGTTTCCGTGTCCAAAATCTTGTCTTCTCAAGTTTCTTTTGGGTCATAATTTAAATAAGATTTTGTAATCAATTGTTAATATTCGTTTTTTACTTTAAAAGCATAGCCAACGGTAGCGGTAGTTCACAATCAAATTACACCTCTTCAAATAAATTTTTTTAATAAATAGGGTATTTAAAAAAGGGTATTTTAATAATTTAACCTTTTACTGTAGGCCTTCCCACTTTTATAATACACTAGTCTCGATGTACGCACTTTGTATGTGTATACATATTAATGAGTTTAAACCTTTTGAAAATTATATAAATATTGTTGTAGATAGTTATATAAAATATAAAATAAAAGTTAAAGAATTATTTTGAAAATAATAGAATTTTTATATTTAGCTATCTCAATAGATGAAGAAATCATGTCAAATTGAAGTTTTCAAATGCATTATTGTAATCTATGATGATTTATATGAAAATATCTTATGAAAATTATTGTTATTTCTATGACTAATACTAAAACAAAATATGAAAATATATTTTTCGCAATTCTTCGAGGATTTATCAAATAACATAAATTAAAAATTGAATCTTTTAGTCTTTTAGAATTTGAGAATGAAAAGATTGGGCATCTACCTCTTAAATATTAATAATGAAAATGTAAACTCTAATAATTGATTAATACTGAGTTAATATTTTATGATAAATAACTTAATATATAAAGAATATAGGGAGTTGTCCTTCACCGGAATAAATTCAAAAAGAAAGAATAATATTGAACGATAACTCATTGTACAAATTGAAAAGAGAAATTAATTAATGACAATTCATTAAGAATACATTTGTAATTAGAATTAATGAGCTTTGGATATCATTTAAATATTTTTTAACATATAATTTGAGTTATAAAATAAAAATTAAGATAAATAATTTAAGTTTCTAAAAAATATTTATCCTATTTAACTAACTCAGTAACAAACACATAAGTTGAGTGAATAGCAGACCTCTAGCCAATAAAATCACTAAAATACTTGTAAATGATACAAGATTCTACAAAAAAAAAAAATATTACCATCAAACTAAATCACAATTCGGGGCTCTCAGTTTTTTGTTATTCCTTTTTCTCCCAAAATTAACTTTTTGCTTGCTATAATATATTGTTAAAGACTAGAATAACATTTTTTTTTTTGGTCAAACAATAATTTTTTTATTTAATCAAGTATGAAAATGTACTTCCACTAGTTCATATTGACCCTATAACTAGTCGTAATGCTTTTATCACTCTATTTTGACACCTTTTCCTAACATTTAGGTATCATTATAATATATTCCTATATTTAGTTTTGGGTAGGAATGTAAGCTTTCTAGTATCTTTTTCCCTCTGCTTCGGTGTTGTCCTTTGATATGCAGTTGAATAACAATCTCTTTTATTCCGAGTCTGTCATCTTGCCTTAGTTTTTGAAACTTTCTGGTATTGCGCTTTTTCCAAATGTGATAGATAGTCGTTGCAACAGCCATACCAGAATCTCTGCGCGCTTTTTACTGCGGCAGTTTTTGTAACAACCTGATCGGTCATTTTGTATAATTGCGTCCCGTTTTCTCTTTTGATATTTCACACATGTGTGTTTATGGTTTTATGACTTACAGGATTGAATAGTTTCGTTCTGGGAAGACTTCGGGTTGGTTTGGATCCTTTGATTCTTGGCTAGAAGCCTAAGTTGCCTATGTTGATCAGCGGTTGGCTTTTGTGAGAATGATATTTTGATGGCTCCAATAGCTTCGTATCATGTTATTGGACTTAGTCGTATGTCCGGAATCGAATTCAGAAGTTCGTAGGTTGATTTGTGTTTTTTTACCGAAATTTAGCTATTTGAAATTAAAAAGTTTGATAGTAGGTTGACTTTTGGCTATCGGGATCGTAATTTAGTTTTTCGACTTGGAATAGGTCTGTTATGCTATTTAGAACTTGTCTACAAAAATTGGTATTGTTTGGAGTTGATTTGATAGGATTCAGAAGTTGAGTTGCAATTCTAGAGGTTCTTGAAATTTACTTTGAAATTCATGTGTTTTGGTGTCCAATTCGTAGCTCTAGATGTTATTTTTGTGTTTTGATTACACGAGCGAGTTTGAGGGATGTTTTTAGACTTGTGAGGATGGTTGGTTGAGAGCCCTGAGGGCTCGGATGAGTTTCTGACATGCTTCGGAATGTTTTGGACTGCAAATGGAATTGATAGTGTTGCCGGTGCTTTGTTATCGCAATTGCGAGCACCAGCCTCACAATTGCGAAGGTGACAGGGGATCTATGATGTCGCAAATGTGACTTGGCCCTTTGCAATTGCGAAGTCAGCATGCCTGGGGCTTGGGTCGCTTTTGCAATTGCAAGGGTTCGCAAATGCAAACCATGTGTCATAAATGCGACATTTGCAGCTGGACAAAAGGGCTGGGAGTCGGGATTTCTAAATATATTCTCTCATTTTAGAATCCTAAACTCGGTAGGAGGCGATTTGGAGAGGGGATTTTAATTTACAAACATTGAGTAAGTGATTGTAATTAATTTCCAACTATATTTCATCAATATATCTTAGATTTAACAAAATCATGTGAATCAATGTGAAAATTTGTCAAGTTTTTGAAAAATAAAAATTTGAGTTTTGAGAGTTGATTAGGACTCGGATTTTTAAACTAATCATATATATTGACTTTTGTTGATTTTTTGAAAAAAGTGTAAAGATCATGGATTTATCTATTGTGATTATTTTTTCATGTATTATTTGATGCTATTAAGTCAATTTTGGTCAGATATGTGCCATGTGGAAGTGAATTTATGGGAAAAAGCTATTTTCGTGGGTTGAGTTAGCCTAGGTGAGGCAAGTATCTTGTCTAACTTTTTGTGGGAAAAATACCCCTTAGGATTTGGGATTGATTGTGTTATTTAAGCTATGTGAAAATCGTATACGCAAGGTGATGAGTGCGTACACAAGTTGTATGTGGTATTTGACTGGTTTAGGTTACTTAGACTCTTTCTATGTTTTAATTGAATTGTCATATCATATTTTAAATTCTCATAGTCGATCTACTCTTGCTTGTGTTAGTCTATCCTTACATGCCTTATTTGACTTTGCTAACACTTGTTCTACATCTAACTTGATACTTTTCTCTTATGCTTTAGTTGAAGTTGTTGCCTCTTTCATTGTTACATGTTATCTCTTCCATCGTTGATTTATCCTTAATTGAAGTCACTGCTACATGTTATCTCTTCCACTGTTGATTTATCCTTACGTGAAGTCATTGTTACATGTTATCTCTTCCATGTTGACTTATCCTTATTTGAAGTCATCATTACATGTTATCTCTCCAATTGTGATTTATTCTTATTAATATCGTGGTTACACATTATCCATCTCATTGTTGAGTTATTGATGTTGAAGTTGTGAAAGCCATTATCACATTGAGGCAAAGCTATTAATTGTTGAGATATCTTCCTTGTTGATAAATTTACATTCATTGTTATTGTTGATATTCTGGTACACATAGTGGTTTAGCTATTGTTGTGGAATCATTGACATTGTTGATTATTGGCAAGTTGTGGGATATGGGGACTTGTGGTGCGAATTGTTATTGTGATGTGATATCGATGAGCATGTGGCGGTACAAGAATAGGGGTTAATGTGCATGCGGCGGCATAAGGTGGGACTTATATGCATGTTGCTAGTAAGGGAATTACTTTAAGTCACATGGCGTCAAAGATGGGATCAAGTGTGTGTAGATATTTCAGGAAAAATATTTTCAAAACTATTTGAATGTAAGGCTCACGCGTTGGAATAAGGAAATATTGTGATTGAAATTGATAAATGTGAATACAAGGCGGTACCTCGGTTGTGATTCTTGTTGTATACGAGGGGGTACTTCAGTTATGATTCTTGTAGCGCATCTCGTGTTGAAAAGATTCATTAGTGAAACACATCTTGTTGTGTTATTCTTCCTTGTTTAGCTGTTTTTGTCTGCATTGGACTATTGTGGTTCTCTTTAATTGTTTCCTTTATGTTATCTCTATGCTTACAATTCCGTCATTAGTCTATGTTATTTACTTGTTCGTAACATTTATTTCTCCACTTTCCATTACTTCTCGTTATAATGTTTTTATTCTCTTTGTTATGCCTTAGTAGGTGTCTTGACCTGGCCTCCTCACTACTCTACCGAAGTTAGCTTGATACTTATTGTACCATTGTGGTGTTATCACGACCCAAATCTCACATTTCGTGATGGAGCCTATCGCAATACTAGACAAGCCGACAATCACAATAAACCACATATCTTTGAATTTGAAAACATGACAAATAAGTTTAAGAGTAAAATCTCGTAAATATTGATATGAAAATACTGTGACTCAATACAATAATTTCTCCAAAATCCAAGTGTCACTGAATACATGAGCATCTATACAATAACATGGTCTGAAATACTGTCTAGGAAGGTAGAACAGTATAAATAAAACTAAAAGATAAAGTAGGAGAGACAAGATCTACGGACGCAAAAGCACCTACCTCGAGAATCTTTGAACTGATAAAGCTCCAAGATCAGCAACCACCATGCCCGGAAATACGTGGATCTGCACACGAAGTACAGAGTATAGTATGAGTACAACCGTCCAATGTACTCGATAAGTAACAAAACTAACCTTTAGGCTGACGGCAGTGACGAGCTCAACAATACAGTCCAAATATAGAATTGTTAGGAATATATGACAATAATATCTCAGAGAAACTTATAATCTTTTGGTACACAGTACTAGAAATGTAGACAGGCTTTCAGGTTTAACAATTAAGCTCAATGTAGCTAAAATATGTCAAGTATGACTGATATGAGGAATATTACATCTCTATATCTACCTGTCAATGTGCATATCGTATGGGATGCAACACAATGAAAATCTCGCGTACTTACACTCTCAGAGTACTCAATCTGATTGTCTTAATTCTTGCTCATCACACTCAGTCACTCAGCACTGTACGGTCCCTGCGCTCATTGTTGATATGTCAGACTTCGGAGGGGCGGATCTTGCCCAAGCGCTAATAATAAGATAATCTGGCCTGCTGTGGCATGCAGCCCAATCCCATAATAATAAAACCTAAAAGGCCTGCTGCGGTTTGCAGCTCAATCCATATACAAGCCACAAGGCCTGCTGTAGCGTGCAGCTCGATCCACAAAACTCACTCACAACACGGCTCTCAGGCCCCAACTCAGTCATTAATCTCTCCAATCTCTCCGGCTCACATATCTCATGCCAATCAGCCCAAACAATGATATATAATGCATCAATAAATAGTAATAGAGACTGAGATATGATATGCAAATGATGGATGTGACTGAGTACCAAATTGCCATCTAAGCAAATAATTCGACAGCAGAAATGACTCCAGTGGGTCTCAACAGGATAAGCATATAGCCTAACATGATTTCTAACATAAATTTGCAGCTTAATTACTCTAACACATAAAAGTAAAATGAACAGAAACAATGTTTGATGACTACACAGTACCACAAAATCGATTGGATCACAATTTCTATGGTGCACGCCCATACGCCTGCCACCTAGCATATGTTATAACGACCCGACCAGTTGTTTTGAGCTCTAGCGTGTTGTTCGATGGTTTGAGGCCTCGAATAGCTTTACTTCAGGTATTATGACTTCTGTGTGTGGTTGGAATTTAATTTCGGGAAGTTCGGGATCGATTTGGAAAGAAAATTCTAATTTCGGAAGCTTTAAGTTGGAAGAATTGACTAAGGTTTGACTTTTGAGTAAACAACCTCAAAATCGGGATTTGAAGGTTCCAATAGGTTCGTATTATAATTTCAGACTTGGGCGTATATTGGGGTTGAGTATCGAATCACCCAGGAGCATTTCGTCGCTTATTATGGAAGGTTGATTTTTTAAAAGTTTAAGAAATTCTTAAGTTTGACTTGAAGTGGATTTTAATGCTATCAATGTCTGTTTGGGATTCCAAGCCTTGGAATAGGTTCGAATTGTGATTTATGACTCGTGCGCAAAATTTGAAGTCATTCCGTATTGATTTGATACGTTTCGGCACAAGATATAGAAATCGAAATATGAAAATTTCTAAGTTTGATTTGAGGCGCGATTCATGATTTTGATGTTATTTGACGTTGCTTAAGGCTTCGATTAAGTTTGTATTCTACTTTGGGACGTGTTGGCATATTTGGTAGGGGTCCGGGGGGCCTCGGTTGCAAATCGGATTGAAAACAGATCGAGTTTGGACTTGGGAGAAGTGCTGAGGCAACTGGGATCTGGTGCAATCGCACCTACGTGAAAAGGGCTGTAGATGGGAGACCGATGAAGTGGCTCAGTGGCCGCAGAAGTGACATTTGGACTAAAATGGGATGGCCACATATGCGAGGGTATTTCCGCATCTGCGAGCCCGCAGATGCGACGGTGGCTCCACAGAAGCGAAAACGAGATGGGTAGCTGGGGTCACAGAAGCGGAAGATCTCTGCATGTGCAGAAGCGAAGGAGCGTGAGGTGGACCACAGAAGCAGTCGTGTAGAAGTGAAAAGTTGTCCGTAGAAGCGGATTTTGCCAGGCTTGGATGGGACCGCACTTGCAAGGGATTTTCCGCAGGTGCGGAGCCACAGGTGCAGCTAGTGTTCCACATGTGCGGAAAGTTGGCTGGGCAGATTGTTTTAAAATCACAGTTTTGCTCATTTCCCTCAATTTCTCACTTGGTTGGGATGATTTTGGAGAGCTTCAAGGGGAGGTTTTCATCAAGAAACACAAGGTAAGTGATTCCCACCTATTACGAGATAAATACATGGTTGGAATACGGATTTAAACATGGAAATTTGTAGAAATTTGGGATTTTGGTAGAAAACCTAGAATTTGGTATTTTCTGATTTTGACCACGAAATTGGATGTAGAATTGAGAATAAATTATATATTTGAGTTCGTAATGCTATGGGCAAAACTTATCTTCGAAAATTTTCGGAATCCGGGCATGTGGGCCTAAGGGTTGACTTTATCGACTTTTCGAGCGGAGTTGAGAATTGTTTAAATTGATTAATTATGGGTGTTAGAGTATATTTTGATTGGTTTTGCATATTTTTTTGACTATTTTTGGATCGACGAGCATCAGTTTGAGGTGTTAGGGAGGCTTGGGAGCCAGTTATGGATCTTCGGAGCGAGGTAAGTCTCCTGTCTAACTCTGTGAGGGGGAAACTACCCTTAAGTGATAATTATTCTTATGTGCAACTAGTTGTGGGTGCTACGTACACACGAGGTGACGAGAGCCCGTACGTAGCTGCTTATCCTGTGATATTTGAATTATTTGAATGCATTCTGCTGGCTTAAATAATTAAGGTTATAATTGGAATCGATTTTGAAATAAATATATGTACACTAGGCCCAGCCTTAACACTTTGAATTTTGGAAAAATTATTTGTGAAATGGTAAAAGTTATATTCATTTTATGCTCCTGTGCTGTATTGTAAACATGTGTCTCGTAATTTGGTGACTTCCTTCCTTTTTCTTGTGGAGCTGGCCAAACGCCTCGGCAATATATAGATGCGTCTATGCATCATGCCGCTCGTCCCTCGGCAGTGTACACATTTTTCTTTATCGGGCCGAACGACCTCAGCGGAATCGTGCGTTATATCGCTAGTAGTCCGAGTGTTCACGAGATACCCTTTCCACTGATGCCAAACATTTTATATGGTATTCCATACTCATTTGATAATGACACTTGACATTTTTCGGATCCGTTAAGGTAGAATACATAATATAGAATTTATGCGTTGAAAGAAGAAATTGACAGATTATGTAACTTACAGATTTACCTCATCATTGCCGTATGCCTCATATTTGCTTATGTTTTGTTATATTGCTTTATTGGACCTTTTGTAATTGTCGATGTTGACCCCTCGTTACTACTTCTCCGAGGTTAGACTAGATACTTACTAGGTACGCGTTGATTTACGTACTCATGCTGCATTTCTGCACTAAATGTGCAGGTTCTAACAGGTTCATTGATGATCACCTTGGCGTGTGGGCGCACCTTTTGAGGAGACTTCACGCGAGCTGTAATCCAAGCTACGCATCCAGTCCACCGAGTCCCCATTGTACCATTTATTTTGTTCTGTCTTATTACATTCGGAACAAATATTATATTATTATTGTACTCCTTAGAAAAATGCTCATGCTGTTGTGACACCAAGTTTTGGGGGTTCTTTCGGGTTATTCACTATTGTGGTTTGTGTAAATAGTTTCATTTACTTTGTAATATTAGTTTATATTGTTTAGTTAGATTATGATTCCAAAATACTAAAATGAGTAATTAAATTGTAAATCACCATTGGCTTGCCTGACGGCAACATTAGGTGCCATCTCGACCTATAATGGATTTTTGGTTGAGACAACTTGGTATTAGAGCCTTGGGTTCACTTAGGTCTCACGAGTCATGAGCAAGTCTAGTAGAGTCTTGCGGATCGGTACAGAGATGTCTGTACTTATCTTCGAGAGGCTACAGGACTGTTAGGAGCATTTCCCTTCTTGATTCCTCATCATGCGATTTGATTCCATTGAAGCTTGTGCCTTTATTTCCTTCATACTCAATCTCATGCGACATGAAACACTTGTTATCAGTTGGGCATCGAGGAATTGTAGTGGTACTACAGACGTGGTGCAGGATGTTTTCCCTGTATTTTCGGAAAGGCTATTGTCGTTGCCTTGCGGAAGTATGTTCTTTTGTTCCAACTCAGTATCTGTATTTCCTATGGTTTCGAGACTGTGCAGGGATTGCTTTGGTGTCTATGCGTTGTTATCGCCAATATTGGTGTAATGATAAGGTGCTTGTTTATGTGATGAGGCAATGAATGACTTGAAGAGAGGATTTCTCAATGCATGATTAAGGGGTTTAGTATTTAATTCCAGCGGAAGAAAGGCAATCAGACTATAGATGTCCAGGTTTGGTTGATGAAGTAACGAGACTTGACATTTTTTAGCGTAGTGGAATTTTTACTGTGATGCAGTGTCGTCGTCCTTGTTTGAATGCCTTATGGTTCGCCCGTGTTATGGTCTTCTTGATTTTTCCTTCGGGGCAGGGTGTTGGGAAATGGTGCCCGAGGGGCGGTTGTCAAAGATAGCGATGTGCAACGGTTTAGAATCGAATTGGCATTTCTAATGTTGATGGCTCGAGAAAGATGATCTTCGAAGAAGCTTAGAGTCGGTAACAATTTATTAGTTCAGGTGCTGCAGAGATGGATTTTTGATTTGATGCAACATTTGGGCAGTGAAGTATGAGGAAGGACATGGCGGGAAGTGTTTCACGGTGATTGAACTACTAGCAGGTCAAAAATGAAAAGCAGATGTTGAGAAGTTGCTTAAGATGGTTTAGCCAAAGTAAGAGTGGAATATTAGCATATGGATTATGTGGTAGGATAGCCACGTACCTTGAGAAAGTATAGAACGGTTTGGTAGCCGTGATGTAAGGTGATTTGGTCTACGGATTTTATTTGGAATGATGGTCATTGTCGGAAGAAAGATTGAGTATGGCATAAAGGAGTTTGCTTGAAATGAAGAGGGGTGTGAAGATTTGATTATCGTTTCAGATGCAACATCGCTTTGAGTTTGGAAGGTATCGTTGAAATTTCAGTTGATGTCTATGGAGAAGGAACATACTTATTCAGCTGGTGGACGAGCATGGGCTTAGGAGAATTTATTAAATACATGGTAGTTGTACCCAGTGCAGCGTCGTTGGAAGATGTCGATAAGGAATTCCACAGGTGAGTTATCTCTTATGAGCAGGTTAGCGGTTGCGTGATGCTGAGGAAGCTTCTGCGAAGAATACTACCTGTTAACCGATAAGAGGTTGAATATGTGATTGTGACTAATGATTCAGAATGTTCATGAGCAGCTTAACAAAAGACTTCGAGAAGTTGGCGGGTTAATGGTTCGAGATCATGGTAATTGAGAAGGAGGAATCGTTGTGGGCTCTGTATTATGTGGTGGTAGCTTAAAGCTAAGTAGGGGGAGCCCCACCATTTACGATTGGGTCACGTGGCTGTTTGCTTGTGCGGTTTCTGGTTATTGATGCGTTGGAAGATTATTTATGGCTAAGAAAAGGAAACATCAGGGGTAATTTGGCAAAGAACATGATAGACGTGTGCTATATTTGGCTTATCGATGCTTGTTCAGGTTTTTGGGAAGACTCAGAGTTTATGCTTCTTGTGGATGTAATGTACAAGGGAAAGAATTCAGCTGGTTGATTCTTTGAGGAGGTGTTCATGCGCTAGAAGAGCACTGGGGTTTTGTTATGTTCGAGATCAGGTCAGAGTGGATGAATCTCAACAACGGGCCCTAGTGGGTTCAAGAATTAAAGTGCAGGGCCTAAGGATTTCGAGTCCGTCGTGTGGTTAAGGATCGAGTTTTCATAGTGGATTACCAATGGGACTTGGAATGTTCTATATTGTCATCAGGTATGCGGTGCAGTATTGGAGGAAAAGAAGAAATAGCTTCGGATTTCGCGGAAGGTCTTGCAGAATGGATGTACCAGTTGGGGATGCTATTGTGCGCGTAAGGAGGTATGAGATGATTCATGGGTATGGAGATGATGTGGTCTCGCAATTTGGGTCACTCGAGATGAGTGCAGATTGAGTTCATTATGTTGTGCATGGAGCTATTATATTTCTAAGTCAGGTCAAGGGTAAACTGAAAGAAGTTGGGTCAGTTAATAATGGGTTGAATCGGCATGATTGTGATAATGATCAGTTCCTTCGGTGTGTGAATTCATATCGTGGTTTATGGTTGTATGTGCGGGCTTGACAGCCACCATAACTTGATGGATTTAGGAGGTATTTGATTCAAATGGCCTTGTTGAGTAAATGGATTTCGAAAGAGTCATGGTAGTTTTGGTCACGACTTAAGGTTTGTATTTTCTGTGGTTTAGAAATTCAGTTGCGAGTTGCACTGGTCCTTCTGAAATAATCTAAGTGAGAGGCTTCTATCCAATGAAGTGGTTATTCCACTAGTAGTTCAAGGGTTATGGTGAATGTGTGTAATATCGTGTAGCGGCATGATAGATGCATGGGCGGCATGGGAATTTGAAAGTTGAGGATCAAGGTTGCGGTTTGGTATCGACAAGAATGTCACGAGCTCGAATGAACAGGGAAGAATTCAAATGTTTAAAGTAAGCTGGCGTTATTTTAGTGTCGCCTGAAAATGGTGTTCTGTGGGAGCGGCATTGTGTATTGATTTGCCAATTGTGATTCGCCTTACAGAATTAGTACGGCTGGTGGTATGGAGGTGCAGACCTTGCTACCTGAGTGGAAGGTCGTGGGAGCTTACCCCATGGGGAGACTTGTATAAGTGTGGCATGTTAGTTACTTGATTGTTAAAGATTAAAACCAAGTATAGAAGTTATGGTAATATCGCAAATGCGAGAGTTTATGCCTGAGAGGTGTTCTATTCCTTGGGTTGTGGACCGTGTGAGTTTGTTTCGGATGTTACAACTGTTCTTAGGTGTCATGATTAGGGCTATTGTGGATCCTTGGAAGGTTATTGGCCTAGTGTGGTATGATCAGAATCGGTTTGAGGTCTGTTGGTGAGCCTAATATGAATGTGTACCCTACGTCAGGTCGGACGTGTTCATTCTTCATAGCATTACTTACGGAGGAGTTGTCGGGCATTGGATGTTATTCCCGTTGTCGGGCATTCCATGTAAATCTCTATTGTGCCATGTGGGTTGTAAGGTGGCTTGATTATTCGCACACATGTTGAGGTCCCGTGTAGCCTGTGGTGTTATGTGAGCAGGATGGCTCTCGAGATGCAGGTCATTTATTGCACCTTAGTTGTGCCTAGGCACGCCGCTACGGGCATTGTGATGGTTTGATCGGGTTGCACGCTGCAACAGCGAGATGTTGAGCATAGCTTCTCACTCATTCTGTGTGTCTTATTTTCATCCTTGAGGTAAGTTCATAGCATTTATTCGGCTGTTTTATTCGTTACGCTGGCTGGGTAGTCCTTTTTAGAGTTTGTTTTTTTCCTTACGCATCACATCCGAGTTTGTAGCTTGTTGTCTCATTGTGGGCGTCAAATGAGATTTTTAGCAGTGTTTGAGGTGGCTTATTGCCCGAGCAGTTTGTACTAAGTGAGATGAGATTATTGGACCTGGAATTAGTGCAATCAGATTTACATAAGGTACATTAAAGAGAAGATATCATTATTCAATTCAGAATGAGGTAATGGTTCTTGTCAAGAGGAGGGATTCCATGAATTACGGATTTGGCAGGTGGTTATGAGTTTCTACACGTCTCTTTCATCATGGCAGTACTGTGAGAGTTGGAGCAGGACTTACATGTGTCATGAGGTCTACTGTAGGCATCAGATTCGTGAAATTTTAGCTATTATGGTCACGGGATGTTATTATGGACAACTGACTTATGTGGTGCATGGTGTGACTTTAGCATAGATGCATTATCATGTTTTGGTACAGTGTGTGGTGATTGGCACGGTGTTTGTGTGTTAAAAACATCAGGCTTTGTAAGGAAATTCGGAAGTTGGAACTTGGTTCTAAAGCCTTTTAGCTAAGGTTATAGGGAGGATTTTCAGTCTGGCTCGAGCTAATGTGTTCAACTGGAATGTGGCGGCATGGATAAGTGCATGAAGTGTTAAAAAGTGATTTTGGACAACTTCGGAGCAGTCCTTAGAACGTTTGAGGACGAACGCATGTTTAAGTGCGGAGAATGCAACGACCGCACTTAAATGTTTAAATGCGGAGAATGTGGCGGCACGGATAAGTGCACGAAGTGTTAAACAGTGATTTTGGACAACTTCGGAGCAGTTCTTAGAACGTTTGAGGATGAACGCATGTTTAAGTACGGAGAATGCAACGACCCGACTGGTCGTATTGAGCTCTACCGCGTCGTTCGGCAGTTTGAGGCCTTGAGTCGCTTCATTTCAGGTATTATGACTTGTGCGTGTGGTCGGAATTTAATTTTGGGAAGTTCGGGATTGATATGGAAAGAAAATTCTAATTTTGGAAGCTTTAAGTTGGAAGAATTGACTAAAGTTTTACTCTTGCGTAAACGACCTCGGAATTGGGATTTGAAGGTTCCATAGGTTCGTATGATGATTTCAGACCTGGGCGTATATTCGAGTTGAGTATTGGATCACCCGGGAGCATTTCGACCGTTATTATGGAAGGTTGATATTTTAAAAGTTTAAGAAATTCTTAAGTTTGACTTGAAGTGGATTTTGATGTTATCAATGTCCATTTGGGATTCCGAGCCTTGGATTGGTTCATATTGTGATTTCTGACTGGTGTGCGAAATTTGAAGTCATTCTGGATTGATTTGATATATTTTGGCACAAGATATAGAAATTGGAATTTGAAAATTTATAAGTTTGATTCGAGGCGCGATTCATGATTTCGATGGTGTTTGACATGGTTTAAGGCTTCAACTATGTTCATATAGTACTTTGGGACGTGTTGGTATATTTGGTCGGGGTCCCGGGGGCCTCGAGTGCGAATCAGATTGAAAACGTATCGAGTTTGGACTTGGGAGAAGTGTTGAGGCAGCTGGGATCTAGTGCAATCGCACCTGCGTGGAAAGGACCGCAGGTGCGAGCGCGCAGAAGCGGCTCAGTGGCTGCAGAAGCGACATTTGGACTAAAATGGGATGGCCGCAGATGCGAGGGTATTTCAGCATCTGCGAGCCCACAGATGCGAAGGTAGCTCCACAGAAGCAGAAATGAGAAGGGCAGCAGGGGTCGCATAAGCAGAAGATCTCCTCACGTTCGGAAGCGCAGGAGCATGTGGTGTACCCCAGAAGCGGTCGTGCAGAAGCGAAAAGTTTTTCGCAGAAGCAAAATTTGCCTGGATTGGAGGGAACCGCACTTGCGAGGGATTTTCCGCTGGTGCAGAGCAACAGGTGCGGCAGGTGTTCCGCAGGTGCGGAAAGTCGGCTGGGCAGATTGTTTTAAAATCAGGGTTTTGCTCATTTCCCTCATTTTCTTACTTGGTTTGGACGATTTTGGAAAGCTTCAAGGGGAGATTTTTATCAAGCAACACAAGGTAAGTGACTCCCATCTATTACAAGTTAAATACATGGTTGGAATATGGTTTAAACATGGAAATTTTTAGAAATTTGGGATTTTGGTAGAAAACCTAGAATGTGGTAATTTTGGATTTTGACCACGAAATTGGACGTGGACCTGAGAATAAATAATATATTTGAGTTCGTAATGCTATGGGTAAAGCTTATCTTCAAATATTTTCGGAACCTGAGCACGTGAGCCCGAGGGTTGGCTTTATCGACTTTTCGAGCGGAGTTGAGAATTGTTTAAATTGATTAATTATGGGTATTAGAGTATATTTTGATTGGTGTGCATATTGTTTCACTAGTAGTGGATTGATGGGCATCGGTTTGAAGTGTTAGATAGTCTTGGGAGCCGGTTATGGAACTTTGGAGCGAGGTAAGTCTCCTGTCTAACTCGTTGAAGGGGAAACTACCCCTAGGTGATAATTATTGTTATGTACAACTAGTTGTGGGTGCTACGTACGCAAGAGGTGACGAGAGTCCGTACGTAGTTCGGGCATGTTATGTCCGGGTAGACCTAGGATTTTATCCTGTGATATTTGAATTATTTGAACTCATTCAGCTGGCTTAATTGATTAAGGTTATAATTGGAATCAATTTAGAAATAAATATTGTACACTAGGACAAGCCTTAACACTTTGAATTTTGGGAAAATTATTTGAGAAATTGTAAAATTTATATTCATGTTATGCTCCTGTGCTGTATTGTAAACACGTGTCTCGTAATTCAGTAACTTCCTTCCTTTTTCTTGTGGAGCGAGCCGAATGCCTCGGCGGTATATAGATGTATCTATGAATCGTGCCGCTCGTCCCTCGGCAGTGTACACTTTATTCTGATCGGGCCGAACGACCTCGGCGGAATCATGCGTTATATCACTAGTAGTCCGAATGTTCACGAGATAACCTTTCCACTGATGCTCGGCATATTATATGGTATTCCTTACTTATTTGATAATGACACTTGACATTTTTCCGAGCCGTTAAGGTAGAATACAGATTTACCTCATCATTGCTGTATGCCTCATATTTGCTTATGTTTTATTATATTGCTTTATTGGACCTTTAGTATGTGTCGATGTCGACCCCTCGTCACTAGTTCTCCTGGATACTAGATACTTACTTGGTACGCATTGATTTACATACTCATGCTGCACTTCTACACTAAATGTGCAAGATCTGACAAGTTTATTAATGATCACCTTGGCACGTAGGCGCACCTGTTAAGGAGACTTCACGTAATCTGCATTCCAGGCTACGCATCACAGTCCACCGAGTCTCTATTGTACCATTTATTTCGTTCTGTCTTATTACATTCGGGACAAATGTTATATTATTATTGTACTCCTTAGAAAAATGCTCATGCACTTTTGAGACCGGGTTTTGGGGGTTCTTTCGGGTTATTCATTATTGTGGTTCGTGTAAATATTTTCATTTACTCTGTGAATTTTAGTTTATATTGTTCAATTAAGGAAAATATTATGATTTCAAAATACTAAAATGAGTAATTTAATTGGTAAATCACCGTTGGCTTGCATGACGGATGCGTTAAGCGCAATCACGACCTATAATGGATTTTGGGTCGTGACATGTACATCACCTCAACACCAACCACAAACAACTCGATACAATCAACACAAGCTCTAGGAATCAATTCCATATGATGAAGCTAAGTTCTTAAGCAAAAGTCAAAAAGTCAATTCAAAAGTCAACTCTCGGCCCATGTCTCGGAATCCAATGATCAGTATTATTGAATAAAAATGATCAAAAGTGCCTTACCTCAAAAAATCCCGTGAAACCCCTCTCAAAAATCGCCTCCAACCTAGCCTGCAAAGTCCAAATATGATAAAAATCTCGGAACCCTTCAATTTTAAACACTGCCTAGGGATTCCGCACCTGCGAAGCCTGGGCGCGCACCTGCGCTCCCGCTTTTGTGGAGAAAACCACGCTTCTGCGGAGCTCACTAAACACCCAACCCAGTACACCTACAGGACCACATCTGCAAACAACCGCTCACTTCTGCGACTCCACAGCCTCCTGCCCACTTCCGCTTCTGCGATTGATCATGCACAGATGCACATCTGCATTTGCAGAAATCCTTCTGCACCTGGGACTCCAGTAGCCTTCTTCCTCTTTGCAGCTGTGCAATCCTAGCCGCTTCTACGGCTCTGCACCTGCGGCCAATCCCTCCGCGGGTGCAATGACACTAGACCTGAAGCACCTCAGCATAACACTTAATCCAAATTCAATTCGTTAACTATCTGAAATCCACCCGAGGCCCCCGGGACCTCAACCAAACATACCAACAAGTCCCAAGACACGATACGATTTTAGTCGAGGCCTCAAATCACATTAAACAACATAAAAAAACACGAATTGTACCCTAATTCAAGCTTAATAAAAACTAATGAATTTCAAGTTCTACAATCGATGCCGAAACCTATCAAATCAATTCTGATTGACCTCAAATTTTGCACACAAGTCATAAATGACGCAACGGATCTATTCCAACTTCCGAAACAAAAATTTGAGCCCGGTAACCACAAAATCAACTCTCGGTCAAAACTTCTCAACTCTCCAAACTTCTAATTTCCAACTTTTGCCATTTCAAGCCAAACTCGCCTACGTATCTCCAAATCAATATCGGGACACACTCCTAAGTACAAAGTCACCATACGAAGCTATCGGAACCATCAAAACTCTATTCTGAAGCCATTTACACATAAGTCAACATCTGGTCAACTCTTTAGACTTAGGCGTCCAACCTTGGGACTAAGTGTCCTAATTCATTTTAAAATATCACCGTAACCAAACCAACTACCCCAGCAAGTCCTCCCTGTCTTAAACAAACGTTTTTCCTCGAACAGGTCTAGACTCATACATGGAGTCTCAAATAGGCGTGGATATCTGCTCCGCATCTCCCGTTCAGCCTTCCAGGTAGCCTCCTCAAATGGTTGGCCTCTCCGCCGCACCTTCACTGAAGCTATGTTCTTTAACCTCAACTTTCGAACCTGGCAATCCAAAATGGACATCGGCTCCACATTGTAAGTCAAATCTCCATCCAACTGAATCGTGCTGAAGTCCAAAACATGAGACGGATCACCGATATACTTTCGGAGCATAGAAACATGAAACACTTGGTGAACACTCGACAGACTAGGCGGCAATGCAAGCTTGTAAGCCACCTCTCCAACCCTCTCAAGCACCTCAAAGGGCCCAATATATCGAGGGCTCAACTTTCCCTTCTTCCTGAACCTCATATTCCCTTCACGGGTGAAACTCTGAGTAGTACCTTCTCCCCCACCATGTAAGCAACACCACGAACCTTCCGATCGGCGTAGCTCTTATGTCTAGACTGCGCCGTGCGAAGCTGATCCTGAATCAACTTAACCCTGTCCAAAGCATTCTGAACCGAGTCAGTACCCAATAGCCTAGCCTCACCCGGCTCAAACCAACCCACCGGAGACCGACACCGTCTCCCATACAAAGCCTCATACAGAGCAATCTGAATGCTCGATTAGTAGCTATTGTTGTAGGCAAACTCTTCAAGGGGCAGAAACGGATCCCAAGAACCTACGAAATTTATGACCCAAGAGTGTAGCATATCCTCAAATATCTAAATAGTGCACTCGGACTGTCCATCTGTCTGAGGTGGAATGATGTACTCAACTCAAGTGCCCAACTCTCGCTGTACCAAAACTGCGATGTAAATTGCATGGCTCGATCTGAAATGATGGACACTGGTACACCATGAAGGCGAATAATCTCGCAGTTGTAGATTTCAGCCAACCGCTCCAAAGAATAGGTAGTCTCAACTGGAATGAAATGCGTAGACTTGGTCAACCGATCCACAATCAACCAAATAGCATCAAACTTTCTCAAAGTCCGAGGGAGCCTAACTACAAAATCCATGGTTATACGCTCCCATTTCTACTCCGGAATCTCAAGCCTCTGATGCAATCCGCCTAGCCTTTGGTTCTCGCACTTCACCTGCTGATAATTTAAGCACCGAGCTACAAACCCCACTAAGTCTTTCTTCATTCTCCTCCACCTATAGTGCTTCCTCAAGTCCTGACTACATCTTTGCGGTACCCGGATGAATGGAATACCGCAAACTGTGGGCCTCCTCAAGAATCAACTCAAGTAGCCCATCTACATTGGGCACAAAAATCCGACCCTACATCCGCAACACCCCATCATCCCTAATAGTAACCTCCTTGGCATCACTGTGCTAAACCGTGTCCTTGAAGACAAGCAAATGAGGGTCATCATACTGACGCTCTCTGATGCGATCATATAAAGAAGACCGAGAAACCACACAAGCTAGAACTAGAATAGGCTTTGAAAAATCTAAATTCATGAACTGGTTTGCCAACCTGGACATCTGATGCAAGCGGTCTCTCACTTACTGAAATAAATGCAAGACTACCCATACTCACTGCTTTTCTACTCAAGGCATCGGCCACCAATTGGCCTTCCCGAGATGATACAAAATGATAATATTATAGTCCTTTAGCAGTTCCAACTATCTCCGCTGCCACAAATTTAGATCCTTTTGTTTAATCAAGTGCTGGAGACTCCGATGATCCGTAAATACCTCACATGACACACCATAGAGATAATGCCTCTAAATCTTCAATGCATGGACGATGGCTGCCAACTCCAAATCATGAACAAGGTTCTTCTCATGGGGCTTCAATTCACGTGAAGCATAAGCAATCACTCTACCCACCTGCATCAAGAGACACCTAATACCAATCCGAGAAGCATCACAATGCATTGTATAAGAACCTGATGCTGAAGGCAAAACTAGAACTGGAGTTGTGGTCAAGGCAGTCTTGAACTTTTGAAATCTCTCCTCACATTCATCCGACCACTTGAATGGAGGACCCTTCTGTGTCAACCTAGTCAAAAGCGCTGTAATGGATGAGAAACCCTCCACGAAGCAACAACAATATCCGGCCAAGCCGAGAAAACTTCGAATCTCAGTAGCTGAAGACGATTTGGGCCAACTCTGAACCGCCTCTATCTTTTTTTGATCCACCTTAATCCACTCACTGAACACCACGTGCCCCAAGAACACCATCGAACTAAGCCAAAACCCACACTTGGAAAACTTGGCATACTCCTCCCTCAACCTCTGTAGTACAATCCTCAAATGCCGGGCATGCTCCTCCTGGAGACGTGAGTACACTAGGATATCATTAATAAATACAATGACAAAAGAATCAAGATATGGATGATATACGCTGTTTATCAGATGCATGAATGCTGCTGGGGCGTTGGTCAGCTCGAATGACATCACAAGGAACTCATAGTGATCATAGCGGGTCCTGAATGCCGTCTTCAGAATATTCGAGTACTGAATCCTCAACAGGTGATACCCAGACCTTAAATCAATCTTAGAGAACACTCTAGCTCCCTGAAGCTGGTCAAATAAATCATCAATGCACATCAAATGATACTTGCTCTTGATTGTAACTTTGTTCAACTGCCTGTAGTCGATGAACATCCGCATAGTACCATCCTTCTTCTTCACAAACAGAATTGGTGCACCCCAACGTGACACGGTAGGCCTAATGAACCCCTTATCACGAAGCTCCTGAAGCTGCTCTTTCAGTTCCTTCAACTCTGCTGGTGCCATACGATACGGAGGAATAGAAATGGGCTGAGTGCTCGACACCAAGTCAATACCAAAATCAATATCCCTGTCGGGTGGCATGCCCGACAGGTCTACAGGAAACACATCTAGAAAGTCTCGCACTACCGGAACATAATCAATAGTAGGGGTATCAGCACTAATGTCCCTCACAGAAGCCAAATATGTCAGACACTCCTTCCCAACCATCCGTTGGGCCATCAAATAAGAAATCACCCTACTGAGAACATGATCTAGAGAACATCTCCACTCGATCCTCGGCAATCCGGCATTGCCAACGTCATGGTCTTAGCGTGATAATCCAGAATAGCATGACATGGAGACAACCAATTCATACCCAAAATCACGTCGAAATCAACCACACTAAGCAATAATAGATCAACTCTAGTCTCCAATCCCCCAATAGTCACTACACAACCGATATACACGGTCTACAACAATAGTATCGCCCACCGGCATAGATACATGAACAGGTGAAACTAAGGACTCATGGGGCATACCCAAATAACGAGCAAAATATGATGATACATACGAATAAGTGGAACCAGGGTCAAAAAATATAGAAGCATCGCTATGGCATACTAAGACAATACTTGTGATCCCTGTGTATGAAGCAACAACCTCTGGCCTGGTAGAGATAGCACAGAATCGAGCCTGACCACCACCTAATTGGCCTCCCCCCCCAGGGCGACCTCTAGCTGCCTGAGCCCCACCCCGAGGTGGCTGAGTGGTTGGCGATATAACTAGTGCAGAAGTCATGGCCTGACCCCTCTACTGAACTGGACCTCCCAAGAGATGGGGACAGTAACTCCTCAAAAGTTCAAGCTCCCCACACATAGAAACCCCAATCCGTCAATGGTGGTCGGGACTGAATCGGACCCCGAGAACCAGAATGACTACTAGAAGAACCCGACACAGATAAAACCTGAACTGATGGAGCACGAGATGAACTCTGAGATGGGATGGCACTGAGACAATTAACCCAGACGAGCACCGTATGAACCATGGCTAGCTGATGCGCCACGATGAACTAGACGAACCATCTGAGAGGGCCTATAAGGACAACCCCTATTGTGGTGGGTCTGACCCCCAGAAGAATACCGCTGAAACCACTAGGACCATGAGGCCTCTTTCCCTCCCTCTCCTCACGCTTCTGACTATGGACCAGCTCTAGCCGCGGAGAAATATTAACCAACTCGTCGAACACAGCACCTGATACATTCTCTCGAGTCATAACAAATCATAGTCCATAGTTGAGGCCATCAATGAACCTCCCAAACCTCTCTCTCTCTCTCTCTCTGTGGGAACCAACCAGACTGTGTGACGAGCCAACTGCGAAAATCTCATCTCGTACTGGGTCACAGACATACCCTTTTGGTGTAGCTACTCAAACTGCCTATGCAACTCCTCCATGCAGGTCGGTGGCAAAAATTTCTCCAAGAAGAGAATGGAGAACTCGTGCCATGAAAGTGGGGCAGCAGCGGCTGGCCTGCTCCGCTCATAGGTCTCCCACCATAAGAAGGAACCCCTCATCGGCTGAAAAGTAGTAAATGAGACCTCACTAGTCTCCGGAATACCTGCCGTGCGAAGAATCCGCTGGCACCTATCCAAAATCAACAAATTCGCACGAAAAGAATACAAGAAACTGAAGTTTTCCCAAGGGTTAGGCAGCTCCTCGAAGATAAGTACAGACGTCTCCGTATCGATCCACAAGACTCTACTGAACCTACTCCTGACTCGTGAGACCTATGTAACCTAGGTTCTGATACCAACTTGTCACGACCCAAATCTCACATGTCATGATGGCGCCTATTGCAATTCTAGGCAAGCCGCTAATCACAATAAACAACGCATCTTTAAATTTGAAAACATGACAAAATAAGTTTAAGAGTAAAATATCATAAATATTAATAAGAAAATACCATGACTCAATACAATAATTTCCCCAAAATCCAGGTGACACTAAGTACGTAAGCATCTATACAATAATATGGTCTGAAACACTATCTAGGAAGGTAGAATATTATAAATAAAACTAAAAGATAAAGGAGGAGAGTCAAGGTCTGCGGATCCAAAGCAACTACCTCGAGAATCTCCGAACTGATAAAGCTCCAAGATCAGCAACCACTGTGCCCAGAAATACCCGGATCTGCACATGAAGTGCAGAGTGTAGTATGAGTACAACCATCCAATGTACTCAATAAGTAACAAAACTAACCTTTGGGATGAAGGCAGTGACGAGCTCAACAATACAGTCCAAATATCGAACTGACAGGGAAATATGACAATAATATCTCGTAGAAATTTATAATATGTTGGTACACCATACATGAAATGTAGACATGCTTCTAGGTTTAACAATTAAGCTTAATGCAGCTAAAATATGCCATGTATGACTAATATGAGGAATATTACATTTCTATATCTACATGCCAATGTGCATATCGTATGGGGCGCAACACAATCAAAACCTCACGTACTGACACTCTCAGAGTACTCAATCTGACTGTCTCAGTTCTCGCTCATCACACTCAATCATTCAACATTGTATGGTACCTGCGTTCACTGCTGGTATGTAAGACTCCAGAGGGGCGGATCCTGCCTAAGCGCTAATAATAAGCCAATCTGGCCTGCTGCGGTGTGCAACCCGATCACATTATAATAAAGCCTAAAAGGCCTGCTGCGACATGCAGCCTGATCCACATACAAGCCATAAGGCATGCAGCGGTTGCAGCCTGATCCACAAATCTCACTCACAACATGACTCTCAGGCCCCAACTTTGTCATCAATCTCTCCAATCTCTCGGGCTCACAAATCTCATGCCAATCAGCCCAAACTATGATACATAACACATCAATAAATAGTAAAAAGACTGAGATATAATATGAAAAAGATGGATATGACTCAGTACCAAATTGCCATCTAAGCAAATAATTCAATAGCGAAACATAAATTTGCAGCTCAATTATTCTAACACATGGAGATGACATGAATATCAACAAAGTCTGATGACTACACAGTACCACAGAATCGACCGGATCACAATTTCTATGGTACACGCCCACAATCCCGTCATCTAGCATGTGTGTCACCTCAACGCCAACCACTTGAAACAATTCCATATAATAAAGCTAAGTTCTAAAGCAAAAGTCAAAAGGTCAACTTGAAAGTCAACCCCGGGCCCACGTCTCGGAATACAACAAAAATTATAAAATCTGAAACTCTTTCAACCACAAACCCAACCATATCAAACTTGCCAACCCAAATCTTGCTCTCCAATCCTTAGTCAAAACTCCCAAAATTCCACCTTAAAAACACACATAAACTAGGTGGGAAATTCAATGTTGAATAAGAATGATCAAAAGTGCCTTACCTAAAGAAATCTCGTGAAACCTCGCTCAAAAATCGCCTCCAATCGAGCTTGCAAAGTCCAAAAATGATAAAAATCTCGGAACCCTTCAATTTTAAATCACTACTCAGGCATTCCGCACCTGCGAAGCCTGGGATCGCACCTGCTCTCCCGCTTTTGCAGAGAAAACCACGCTTCTGTGAACAACCCCTCGCTTCTATGACTCCACAGCCTTCTCCCACTTCCGCTTTTGCGAGTGATCATGCACAGATGCGCATCCGCATCTGCGAAAATCCTTCCGCACCTGCAACCCCCAGTAGCCTTCTTCCTCTTGGCAGCTGCGCAATTCTAGCCGCTTCTTCGGCTCCACACCTGCGGCCAATCCCTCCACAGGTGCGATGACACCAGACCTGAAGCACCTCAGCATAACACTTAATCCAAATTCGAACCGTTAACCATCTGAAATCCACCCGAGGGCTCCAGGACCTCAACCAAACATACCAACAAGTCCCAAAAAATGATACGAACTTAGTCGAAGCCTCAAATCACATTAACAACATCAAGAAAACACGAATTGCACCCCAATTCAAGCCATATGAAAACTAATAAATTTCAACTTCTACAAATCGATGCCAAAACCTATCAAATCAACTCCGATTGACCTCAAACTTTGCACAAAAGTCATAAATGATGCATCGGACCTATTCCAACTTCCAAAACTAAAATCTGAGCCCAGTAACCACCAAGTCAACTCTCGGTCAAATTTCTCAATTCACCAAATTTTTAATTTTTCAACTTTCGCCATTTCAAGCCAAACTCACCTACGGACCTCCAAATCAATATCCGGACACACTTCTATGTCAAAAATCACCATACGGAGCTATCAGAACCATCAAAACTCAATTTTGGAGCCATTTACATATAAGTCAACATCCGATTAACTTTTTCAACTTAGGCTTCCAACTTTGGGACTAAGTGTCCCAATTAATTTTGAAGCATCCCCGGAACCAAATCAACTACCCTGCCAAGTCCCATAACAATAATTGAGCATAAAATAAGAAGTAAATGGGGGAATGAGGCTGTAACACTCAAAACGACCGGCCAGGTTGTTACAGGTGTACTCATGCTACGCTTCTACACTTCTTTTTGTGCAGATCCAGGTACGTCTCATGCTGGACGTCAGTGATTGGTTGTAGCTATTATTCGAGACTTCAAGGTATATATGCTCGACGTCCACTGATGGTAGGCTATAATCCCATGTTTTAGTCTCTTGTTGTAATCTAATTCACTGCACTTCACATTTGTTGATCTTTAATTGATAGTGTTTAGCATTTATTGTGTGTTTTATGCCTTGTAGGAGTGATTTCGATTTATGTAGATGTTTTAGAGATAATTGGAGCTATTTGGAGCTCAAAAGTCTTAGTAAAAGCCCAAGAGATTAAGCCAGGATCATGTTTGGGGGTCGAGGACCAAGTCTGGACATCAAATATCAAGGTTGAAGTCGTACTCTAAGGAAATTACACTACTGTAGTGCCTGGGGCGGCACGTGGTGCACCTCACTAGTGTAGATCCTGCTGCTTGACAAATTGTGAGCGCTCTACATTTGGCGCGTCGCCCCATGCAGCGTGCCTGTGCATTTTTCCCATAGCTATTTTTCTATTTCTACTAGGAAAGGGTGGTTTCGTCCGGGCCTGACCCCACTTGGTATAAATGCATGAAAAAATATTATTTTCTATACTTTTGACATACTTTTGACCTAAGGACACTAAGGAGGAGTTAGAAGAACACAAGCACAAGGTTTCGTCATTCCTTCTTCACTAAAGACCCTAGTTTGGATCGAATTTATGTTTTCCTATGCTTTAATTATATTTATGATGAATTTCTCCATGTATATGGAGTAGTTCCCTTTAGGGATTGATGGATTTGGTGTATTGATGATTGTTTGTGGATTATAACTCTAGTTTTATGTATTGAATCATTTCGCAAGATTTATTTGTTGCATCTATATTCACTAGTTCATGTAATCGAGAGAGGCATAACTTGTGATATCTTTACATTATATTGTTGGTAGAGTTCATAGATTCTTCTAAGCAATCGAAAGAGGCTAGTTAAATCATTGATCAAACCTAGTTAGGAGAATAATCGAAAGAGGTTTTCCTAAACACCAATCCCCTACGCATTCTTGCATATCTTCACAAGCTTAAACTGGTTCATCCTGTGAGGTTAAGACTTAATCGAGAGAGGAGTTTTTGTTGAACGTTTGAAATAATAATTGAGTGAATTTGAGAGACTCAATTTTTAGTTCAATCCGACGATAAGAAGCCCGCGCCCCTTGCTAGAGCCACGAGAGGCCGGGGTCGGGGCTGGGGCAGAGGCTGGGGTCAGGGCTTGGGCAGAAGCCGAGAAGGGGCACGTGGTGCAGCTAGAGCACCTGCTCGAGCTGCGACTGAGGAGCCACTAATAGCTCTAGTTGGGGGACAAGCACCCGAGGCGCCTGTTGCCACCCCTGCACTTCAGGAGACCCTTGTACAGTTCTTGAGCATGTTCGGTACTCTAGCTCAGGTGAGGTTGATTCCACTTGCACCAGCCACATCTCAGGCTGGGGGAGGAGCTCAGACTCCCCCGACCTGCACTCCAGAGCAGCGGGTCCATCTTGGTCAAGTCCTAGAGGTTATGCTAGCGCAGCCTGTTATTCTGGTTCAGCCCGAGGTTAGGGCAGTGGCATTTGAGGAGGAGTAGCTTAGACTTGAGAGGTTCAAGAAGTATCATCCTCTTACTTTCAGTGGCTTAGCATAAGAGGATGCATAGGAGTTTTTAGAGAAGTGCCACCGTATTCTCCACACTATGTGTATTAGAGAGACGAGCGAAGTTGATTTCACTACATTCCAGCTGTTAGGAGCAGCATATCGGTGGTGGCGGGTTTACGAGAAGGGTAGCCTAGCTAATGCAGCTTCACTTATATAGACTCATTTTTTAGAGATGTTCTTGAGAGAGTTTGTTCCCTAGACCCTTCGTGATGTATGACGTGTGGAGTTTGAGCAGCCGCGCCAGGGTGCTATGTTAGTGTCAGAGTATGCTATCAGATTCAGTGATTTGTCCAGACATGCACCTACTTTGGTTTCTACAGTTAGGGAGCGAGTCCGCCGATTCATCGAGGGGCTCAACTATGGTATTAGGTTTAGCATGGTTCGAAAGTTGGAGACAGATACCCTATATCAGTAGGTGGTAGAGATCACACGAAGGTTGGAGAGTATGTAGGGCCGTAAGAGAGAGGACAGTGAGGCCAAAAGGCATCGAGGCACTAGATGATTTTGTAGTGGCCAAGCTGCAGCTACAACCCGTCATGGTAGAGGCTATGTGAGCCGTCCAGTTCACTAAGTACTTCTAGCTTCTAGTGGTGCTCCGATTATTTCGAAGTCTCAGGTTGCACACTTTGCTCAGCCACATTCTAGTGCACCTCTTGCACGGGGTGCCTTCAGCGATCAGTCCAGCCGACCAGGCCCCAGCCAGTCCCAGCAGCCACGCCCACCGAGAGCTTACTTTGAGTGTGGTGATAACCGTCATATGGTGAGAGACTTCGCCTGACTTAGGAGGAGTGCACCTCTACAGACTACTTAAGCTCCACGGATACAGCAGGTCCAAAGACTTCATAGGCCATGGTTGCTGCTCTAGTTTCCGCTCAACCTGCACAGCCAGCTAGGGGTAGGGGACGGGCGAGTAAAGGTCACCCAAGAGGTGGAGGCCAGGCCAGATTCTATGCTTTTTCGGGTAGGACGGAAGCAGTCACTTCAGACGCAGTCATCACAGGTATGGTTTCGATTTATCATAGAGATGCATCAGTCTTATTTGATCTAGGGTCCACTTATTCATATGTATCATCTTACTTTGCTCCGTATTTGGATATATCACGTGATTTTTTGAGTTCTCCTATTTATGTATCCACGCATGTGAGAAATTCTATTATTGTGGACCATGTGTATCGATCGTGTTTAGGTTTTATTGGTGGTTTTGATGATAAAGTTTATCTATTGTTTCTTGGTATGGTAGACTTCGATGTTATCTTGGGCGCAGACTGGTTGTCTCCCTATCATGCTATTCTAGACTATTACGCCAAGACTGTGACATTGGCTATGCTAGGTTTACCACGGTTAGAGTAGACAGGGGTACATTAGATTATGTTCCTAGCAAGATTGTGTCATTTCTAAAGGCTCGGCCGATGGTTGAGACGGTGTGTGATGCATATCTAGCCTTTGTGAGAGATTTCGGTGCTGATACTCCTACAGCCGAGTCAGTTCCTACAGTGAGGGGCTTCCCAGATGTATTTCCAGCAAATCTTCTGGGCATGCTGTCCGATAGGGACATTGATTTTGGCGTTGACTTATTGCCGTGTGCTCAGCCCATTCCTATTCCACCATATTGTGTGGCCCCAACAGAGTTAAAGGTGCATTTGTAAGAGTTGCTTGATAAGGGTTTCATTAGGCCTAGTGTGTCGCCTTGGGGTGCGCCGATTTTGTTTGTGAAGAAGAAAGATGGTTCTATGCGCATGTGTATTGGTTATCTGCAGTTGAACAAGGTTATAGTGAAGAATAGGTATCCATTGTTGCGCATTGATGACTTATTTGATCAGCTACAGGGTGCCAGAGTATTCTCGAAGATTGATTTGCGGTCAGGATATTATCAGCTGAAGATTCGGGATCCGGATATTTCGAAGACTGCCTTTAGGACTCGGTATGGTCACTGAGATTTTCTTGCGATGTGCTTTGGGCTGACTAACACCCCAACAACATTTGCACCTGATGAATAGTGTATTCCAGCCATATCTTGATTTATTCATAATTATGTTTATTGCTGACATCTTGGTGTACTCTCGCAGTCGGGAAGATCATGAGCAGCACTTGAGGATTGTGCTCCAGACCTTGAGAGAGAAGAAGTTGTATGCAAAATTCTCAACGTGTGCATTCTGGCTTGACTCGATGGCGTTATTAGGTTATGTGGTTTCGAGTGAGGGGGTCGAGGTAGATCGAAAGAAGATTGAAGAAACTTAAAATTGGCCCCGACCGTCTTTAGCTACTAAGATTCAGAGTTTCCTAAGTTTGGCCGGGTATTATCCCCGTTTCGTAGATAGTTTCTAATCCATTGCTGCATTTTTGACCAGATTAACCCAGAAGGGTGCTGCTTTCATATGGTCTGAGGAGTGTAAGGCGAGCTTTCAAAAGCTCAAGACTGCTTTGACTTCAACGCTAGTGTTAGTGTTGCCTAGGGGTTCGGGTTCTTATACTGTGTATTGTGATGCGTCACGTGTTAGGCTTGGCTCGGTGTTGATGCAAGACGGTAGAGTGATTGCCTACACGTCTCGGCAGTTGAAGGTCCATGAGAAGAATCTTCTGGTCCACGACTTGGAATGGGAAGCTATTATTCATGCATTAAATATTTGGCGGCACTATTTGTACGGTGTCCCTTGTGAGGTCTATACCGACCATCGGAGTCTCCAACATCTATTCAAATAAAAAGATCTTAATTTGTGGCAGCGGAGGTGGTTAGAGTTTCTTAAAGACTATGATATCACTATTCTATATCATCCCCGGAAGGCCAATGTGGTGGCCGATGCCTTGAGTCGAAATGCGAGAGCTTGGGCAGTTTAGCACATCTATTGCCAGCAGAGAGGCCATTAGCCATGGATGTTAAGGCCTTGGCCAACTAGTTTGTTAGATTGGATGTTTCGGAGCCCATTCTAGTTCTTGCTTGTGTGGTTTCTCAATCTTCTTTATATAATCGCATCAGAGAGCGTCATTGTGGCGACCCCATTTGCTTGTCCTTAAGGACACAGTATAGTATGGCGATGCCAAGGAGGTTTCTTTTGGAGATGATTGGGTGTTACGGATACAAGGACGATTATGTGTGCCCAATGTGGATGTGTTGCATGAGTTGATCCTTCAAAAGACCCACAGTTCGCAGTACTCCCTTCATCTTAGTGCCACTAAGATGTATCAGGATTTGAGGCAACACTATTGGTGGAGGAAGATGAAGAAAGACATAGTAGAGTATGTAGCTCGGTGTCAAAGTTATAAGCAAGTGAAGTAAGAGCATCAGAGGCCAGGCGGCTTGCTTTAGAGACTTGAGATTCTCGAGTGGAAATGGGAGCGTGTTACCATTAACTTCGTTATTGGCTCCCACGGGCTCAGAAGAAACTTCACGCTGTACGGGTGATTGTGGACAGGTTGACCAAGTCGGCTCATTAAATTTCAGTGGTGACTACTTATTCTTCAAACCAGCTAGCTCAGATATGTATCCACGAGATTGTCCGACTTCATGGCGTGCCAGTATCCTCATCTCTGGTGGGGCACGCAGTTTACATCGCACTTCTGGAGAGCTGTGCAGCGTGAGTTAGAAACACAAATTGAGTTGAGTACAACATTTCACCCCCAGACAGACAGATAGTCTGAGTGCACCATTCAGATATCTGAGGATATGTTTTTTGCCTGTGTTATGGATTTTGGGAGATCTTGGGATCAGTTGTTGCCGCTTGCATAATTTTGCGATAACAACAGCTACCAATCGAGTATTTAGATGGCACTTTACGAGGCCCTATGTGGGAGGCGATTCCGTTCTCTAGTTGGTTGATTTGAGCCGGGAGAGGCTAGTTTGTTGGCACAGATTTGGTTCGAGATGCCTTGGAGAAGGTCAAGTTGATTCTTGATTGACTTCGTACAGCCCAATCTAGATAGAAGAGTTATGCTGATCGGAATGTTCGTGATGTAGCATTTTGGTTAGGGAGTGGGTTTTGCTCCGGGTTTCACTCATGAAGGGTGTGATGAGGTTCGGGAAGAAGGGAAAGTTGAGACCTAGGTGTATCGGACCTTTTGAGATCCTTGAGAGGATTAGTAAGGTGACCTACAAGCTTGTGTTAGCACCTAGCTTATCTGCAGTTCATCTGGTGTTCCATGATTATATGCTCCGGAAGTATTATAGCAATCCGTCTTAGTTTTAGACTTCAACTCAGTCCAATTGGACAAGGATTTGACTTATATTGAGGAGCCGAATGCTATCTTGGATAGACAGGTCCAGAAGTTGAGATCAAAGAAGATTTCTTCGGTGAAGGATAAATGGATGCGTCATTCAGTCGAGGAGGCGACCGGGGAGACGAGCACGACATGCGGAGTCGTTATCCTAAATCTATTCATCACTTCAGGTATGATTTATGAATGTTCGAGGATGAACGTTTGTTTTAAGAGGAGGAGAATGTAACGACTCGACCGGTTATTTTGTATAATTGTGCCCCGTTTCTCCTTTTGATATTTCACACATGTGTGTTTATGATTTTATGACTTACGGGGTTGATTAGTTTTGTTCCTGGAAAACTTCAGGTTGATTTGGACATTTTAATTCTTTGTTAGAAGCCAAAGTTGTTTATGTTGACCAATGGTTGGCATTGTGAAAATGATCCCGGAACGGTATTTTGATGGCTCTAATAGCTTCGTATTGTGATATTGGACTTGGGCATATGCCCTGAATCGAATTCGGAAGTCCGTAGATTGATTTGTGTTATTTTGTCAAAATTTGGCAATTTGAAGTTGAAAAGTTTAACCGTTGGTTGACTCTTAGCTATCAGAATTGTAATTTGGTTTTTGGACTTGGAATAAGTCAGTTATGCTATTTAGAACTTGTTTGCAAAATTTTGTATCATTTGGAGTTGATTTGATAGAATTCAGACGTTTAGTTGCAATTCTAGAGGTTCTTGAAATTTTCTTTGAAATTCATGCGTTTTGGTGTCCGATTCGTAGTTCTAGATGTTATTTTTGTATTTTGATTGTACAAGCGAGTTTGTATGATATTTATAGACTTGTGATGATGGTTGGTTTGGAGCCCTGATGAGTTTCGAACAAGTTTTGAAATGTTTTGGACTAAAAATAGAATTGATGGTGTTGCTCGTGCTTTATATCACAATTGTGAGCACCAACCTCGCAATTGCGAAGGTGACGGGGGGGGGGGTC
>MCJB01050097.1:257977-271042 GCA_002018475.1 Nicotiana obtusifolia
GGGGGGGGGGGGGGGGAGGGGGAGAGAAATACCCCTTAGGATTTGGGATTACTTGTGTTATTTGTGCTATGTAAAAGCTGTGTACGCAAGGTGACTGGTCACACAGGTTGTATCTGGTGTTTGACTGGTTTAGGTTACTTAGACTCTTTCCATGCTTAATTGAATTGTCATATCATGTTTTAAATTCTCATAGTCGATCAACTCTTGCTTGTGTTAGTATATCCTTACATTCTTTATTTGACTTTGTTAACATTAGTTCTACATCTTACTTGATACTTTGCTCTTATGTTTTAGTTGATGTTGTTGCCTCTTTCGTTGTACGTGTTATATCTTCCATTATTGATTTATCCTCATTCAAAGTCCTTGTTACATGTTATCTCTCCCATTGTGATTTATTCTTATTGATATCGTGGTTATAAATTTTCTCTCTCATTGTTGAGTTATTGGTATTGAAGTTGTTAGAGCCGTTATCACATTGACGCAAAGTTGTTAATTGTTGAGAAATTTACATTCATTGTTATTGTTGATATTCTTGTACACATTGTGGTTAAGCCATGGGCTATTATTGTGGAAACATCAATATTGTTGATTATTGGCAAGTTGTGGCATATGGGCACTTGTGGTGCTAGTTGTTACTGGTGATGTGATACCGATGAGCAAGCGGTGGTATAATGATAAGGGTTAATGTGCATGCGGCAGCATAAGGTGAGACTTATGTGCGTGTTGCTAGTAAGGGAATTACTTGAAGCCACGCGGTGTCATTAAGTAGGCTAAAGTGCGTGTAGCTATTTCGGAAAGAATATTTTCAAAACTATTTAAATGTACGGCTCACGTGGCAGTATAAGGAAAGATTGTGATTGAAATTGAGAAATGCGAATACGAGGCGGTACCTCGGTTGTGATTATTGAAATGCATCTCATGTTAAAAATTGTTATTGGTGAAACACTTCTTGTTGTGTTACTCTTCCTTGTCTTAGCAATTTTTGTCCGCATTTGACAATTGTGGTTCTCTTTAATTGTTTCCTTTATGTTATCTCTATGCTTAGAATTCCGTCATTAGTCTATGTTATTAACTTGTTCGTATCATTTATTTCTCTCTACATTACTTCTCGTTATAATGTTTTTATTCTCTTTATTATGCCCTATTAGGTGTGGTCACCTGGCTTCGTCAAAACTCTACCGAGGTTAGGCTTGAACTTACTGGGTACCGTTATGGTATACTCATACTACGCTTCTGCACATCTTTTGTGTAGATCTAGGTACATCTGCTCATGCTGGACGTTAGTTTTTAGTTGTAGATGTCATATAGAGACTTCAAGGTATACCTGCTCGGCGTCCACAGGCCTCAAAGTCACCTTCCTTTGTCTTTCATTTCTATTTTATTTCTCATTCAGACAGTGTTGTAGTAGACATTGTAGATATTTCTGTAGAGCTTATGACTCAGATCCACCAGTTTTGGGAAGTGTGTTTTTGAGATCCTATTTTAGAAGTTTATATGAGTTTATCAGTCTTGCTTTAGAATTTCCGTTGATTATTTTTGTCGAGTTATTATTGAATGTCAGGCTTACCTAGTCTTATAATCTAGGTGCCATCACGACATCCTCAGAAGAAAAATTAGGGTCGTGAGAGTGCTTGTTAACTATCCATTCAATTCCTCCTCCCAGCTTCCCACTTGTTTGTTTTCACCCACCAGAGCAGGAAAGAGTTTCATAGTTGCCTTGAATAGTCACACTCAAAGAACAAGTGCACATGTGTCTCTTTAGCTCCAGTCTCACATAGTGCACAATCCCTAGAGACTTGTATCCCCTATTTGCTCAATCTGTCTACTGTGGTTAGGTTTTTTTGAATTGTAAGTCATGGTATGAATTGGAATTTCGGCACTTGACTTGGTCCCATGAGGATGCTCTTCCACATAACTTTAGGGAATTGAGGAGTCAGGTCTAGGTAGGCCTTCTTGATCATGAACTTGCCTTCTTGAGTAAATTGCTGTAGTGCTGCACTAGGATCATTGTTCGCATATAATTTTCTTGCATCAAATATTTTCCTAACCAGCCAACATGCTTGCTTAGGAGTCTGCATCTCACTAACACTCCTCCTTTCTATGTAAAAGTTGTGGATCCATTAGACCCATGGAGTATCTTTTTTTGGAGGTTATGGCCCAGAGCAATTTGGATATGGCTGCCTTATTCCATGTATGGAAGTCAATTATGTTCTAACCCCCTGCTGACTTACGCATACACAATCTCTCCCATGCCACTAGAAATTTTCTTGATGCTTCATATTTCCTAGTCCACAGAAATGTTTTACATATGCTTGTTATCAATTGTATCACCTTCTTTGGTATCAAAAACACATGTGTCCAATACATCTGAATCTCAAACAAGACACTTTTTATTAATTGTAATATGCCATTATAAGATAGGAATTTGGTGGTCCAGCCTCGATCTTTGGCCATCATTCTTTCAACTAGAGGCATGCATTGTTGAACTTTTATATTTGTGGATGATAAGGGAACTCCAAGGTATTTGAAAGGTATCTCTCCAAGTGAAAAATGCATTTCAGACAAGATTTGCTCTTTCAGCTTTTGATCTACCCCTGTGATGCACGGGGAACTTTTTTCCAAATTTTCTTTAAGGCCAGACACTATCGAGAAATGATCAAATGCCTAAAGCATCAGTTGGATGGACACTCTATTTCTCTGCAGCACATGATCAAGTCATCTGCAAAACAAATGCGAACTAATTTTATTTTACTACACCTCGGATGATAGTTGAAATTAGGATTATAACTCAACTACTTCAGAGATCTGTTTAAGTACTCCATAGTCAATACAAAAAGATATGAGGAAATAGAATTCCCCTGTTGAAGCCCTTTCTTGCTTGGAATTTAGGTGTGAGCGCTCTATTAAATATGATATAGTAACTGATAGTCGAGACACATTCCATATTGAGATCAACAAATTGCACTGGCATTCCAAATTCTAATAAGACCATTCTCAGGAAGCCCCATTCAATAGTATCATATGATTTCCTGATGTTTATCTTACTAGGCATCCGGGTGACTTGCCCTTCGGGTTGTAAACCTTTGACTAGCTCATGCGCCATTAAGATATTATCCAATGTGTTCCTCCCTGCAATAAATGCTGATTGTGATGGTCCTACTAGTTTGTCCACCACTAGTTTGTGTCTGGCAGTGATTATCTTGGCTATCAGCTTATACAGTGTTATACAACAAGCGATAGGCTTGAACTCCTTGACATAAGTGGGATTAGAAATTTTAGGCACCAAAGTAATGGTTGTGCAATTGACTTCTTTGAGCATTTTTCCAGTCTCAAAGAACTGTAGTACAACAATACTAACCTCCTCTCCGACAGTGTCCCAATGATCTTTGAATAATTCTACGGGGAAGCCATCCCCACCTGGGGCTTTATCATATGGCATATCATGCAAGGCCTATATTATTTCCTCTCTCAGCACTAGTTTGATTAGGTCTTGTTGTTCTATACTGTCAAGGCGGTACCTATCCTTAGCTATGGTATTGCTTAAGTAGGGCATTTCACTAGCACCGGTACCCAGTAGGCCATGGAAGAATTTAATAAACTCTTGATGTACTTGTGTAGGATCATTAATCAATTATTCCTTATTCATTATAAATCAAGAAAACATGGTTCTTTCCTCTCTTGCTTTTAGTTGTGCATGAAATAATTTGGTATTCAAGCCCTCTTGTGCTATCCACACAACTCTACCCATATGGATATTAGACCATTTTTCTAAGTCCAGAAACATCTCTCTTTCCTTTTGAATTAGGTTGTGATTGTATAGATCTGATTTTAGCACCTGTTGTGTATACTCTAGCTTTATTGAAATGTCTTGAAATTTTTTTATCTAGGTTGGATGCTTCCTTTTGTAGATGTTATGTGTTTAGCTCAATAAGCTTGAGCTTTTTACACACTCCATACATAGTATGCCCAGGAATCTTGTGTTTCCATACAGACTGAGTTGCTTCTTTAAAAACCTGCTCTTGTAGTAACACATTAAATAGTTTGAAAGGTTGAGGAAGCACTTATTTAGTTGTCCTAGTGCTAATCAGAATTGGTGAATGGTCTGAGCACCCTAGATTATGATAGACAGCTTTCAGATGCCTATCTCTGGAAAACCAGTTTATATTTCTAAATGCTCAGTCAATCAAGCTGTAAATCCTGACCTCTGCACCCCTGTTGTTGTTCCATGAGAATTGGAAGCCTTTCCTCCTAAGTTGCCTACCATTGGATGTCTGTGTATAGTCTGTAGCTACTTCCCATCATGTTCCCAATTTTTTCTTAACTTTCTCAGCTTTATTAGCTCTAACTTTGGTCTAAAGACACCTATTAGTACCACTTTTTTTTGTAAAGCAGAAAGGTCTTAAGTTCTTTCTGCTTAAAGGCTTATTTAGCCCTCTTATATTCCATGAAAAAAAGATCTTGGAGGGTTCTTCCTGGGTGGATTGAGATCCTTTGTCACTTTTGGAGTGATTATCGCTAATTGAATTCTTAAGGCACTGAATTGATTCTGGCTTAGCAACCTTTCAATATTCTCACTGACTTTATATAGTTGGCTTTGCCCCTTCTGTACTTGTATAGTTGATAGCTTTTTCTTACCCCTACTTTTGGCATTTGCACCTAATATTCCATAGACTCCAATTGCTCAGTTGAATCCAGTATCTAATTCAATTTTTCTATCCCTTTTGATAGAGCTAGTTCAGTAGAGTGCCCAACTGATTGGGTTGGATTTGCAGGTGCTTGCTCCTTGAGGGTCGGCAACTGTTTTCACTCTCCAATCCATCTTTTGCTTCTTCATATTAGGCTCCTACTTCTCTTTCTCAGTTGGCAGTGTCTTCTTGCAATCCCCATTATGGTACCCTATGTTGAGACAGATCTGACAGTATCCATTCGTATTCAATAGCCTGCATTTTGCACTTGCCCCCAAGTAATTCAATTGGTATCTCTTCTGGGAGTGCTTGTGAAATGTCTATCTCAATTAGAATTCTTTCATTAGAGACTCTATCTTCTTTACCTGTAAGTTTATCCATGCACACAGGCTTCCCCAAACAACTAGCTATCCTACCTAGGCTTCGTGGTGCCCAATACTGAACAAGGAAATTAGGAAACATCACCCAAACAGGAATAGCTTGAAGAGGTTCCTTACTAATCTGAATGTCCGGCTCTCATTGCTTTAGGACAACTGGTATGTTATTAAATGTGTGTGGAGTATTTTGCAGCAGAGTTACCTTCTCTTCCTCATATGTGAATCGAAATATGAAATAGCCTTCATTAGTAACACATGAGGAGTCGTGACAAAATTCTACACTCCACAAACAAATTTCAGCATTTCCTTGAAGGTAGGGTTTCCCCCAATCATGTAGCCTATCAATGCTGATTTTCATTTTTGGCACTCTGTCTTCACCCTATCTTTCACGACTGGGGGAAATCGTCAAGTTTCATGCCTAATTGCCTGGACTTGTTACCTTTAACAACATCATCCCCATAGGTTTTTGCACACTCAAATTAGCAGAGGAAGTGAGCTTTCTTGACGCTGAAGAAGTACCTTCATCCTGTTCTTTGGGAGTGGGTGATTCGACTGGTTGTAAACCTTACATAACCCTAGGGGAACTACCCATCCCCGTCAATCATTAGCCAAAATGATGTGGTCTTAGGTCTTGAGGAACTCCATTTGCTGGTGTAAGTTGCCTATTAGGGTCTTCATGTACTGTAGGGGAGGACATCGTCATCGGAGTTTACTTAATCTGACGAGCCATTGGTGGTGGCGCACGTTAACGAGCCTCGTCTTACATCCGCTAGCAAAGCTTCTCATAAGAATAACATTGATTGTACAATTTAGTTTGTTTGCAAAGTAGGATAGGTTTGTAGTTATAGCTAAAGATTGAGAGTTTACGGCAGACGGGGCTTTATGCCTAGGTTGTGCAATTTTTCTTATACTTTATAAATATTACTTGGTAAATAAAATTCTATTACTTACCAAGAACAAAATATTAATAGTAAGAAGAAAATGTTAAAGAATGGGTGAAAATCATTTTCATCATCCAACTTTGCCTTAAAATGCAAACTTCTTCTCCAATATTAAATAATAGACATTCTATTCCTCCTATCATATGCATTCTCTATTTTACCCTTGATATTCTCTATTCCTCCTTTATGCATATAAATTTCTTATTGTATAATATAAGATATATTTTTCTTTAACTAAGTATTTTACCAATTTAAATATCTTATTATAAATTTTATAATTAAAGCTCAATAAAATTTAACTAGGATAGTACGTCTATGAATTTGTAACAAAATCTGTTGTTACTTTAATATTAAATATATATTTAAGTTTCACTTTCTCTTTTATTCTTTATTATGTGTATATATATCTTTGAATTTTTATTTTTATTGACGTGTGAAATTATAATTTAATGAACATCTAAGGTATAAATATGTGATTTTGTAGGAATTTATTATAAAATTCACCTCTATTTTTAATTTTCTTATACTGATACAATAACTTTTATTTGATTTATATTAATAAGATATTTTATTTTAGTATTTTAATTGCTCATTGCTTCCATAATTCAATTTCAATAAATTAATTATGATGATTATTTCTTTTTCACTTTTTAAAATCCAAAAAAATCACTATAGGTAAATTCATAATATAGACTAAGAAAAATACCATGATATTAAAAAGGAATTAAAGAAAAAGTAGACCAAGGCTGATAAAATTGAGGATAAAATAGGCATTTTAAAAATACAATTGAGATAGGAGGAGTAATGTAATGACCCGACTGGCCGTTTTGCTTTCTAGAACCTCGTTCCCCTAAATAAGACTCCTTGAATGTGCTTTTACTGTTTCATGACTTGTGGGGATGGTTAGTTCGGGTTTGGAAAGGTTCGGGTCGATATCGGAACACTTAGTTCCTTAATATTTGCTTTAAAGGGTTAAGTTTGACTAGGGTCAATATTTCTAGTAAACGACCTCGAAACCGGGATTTGACGGTCCCCATAGGTTCATATAATGATTTTAGACTTGAGCATGTGTTCGAATTGAGTTTTGGATGACCCGGGAGCATTTCAGCGCCTAAAGTTGAACGTTGTCTTATCGAAGGTTTTAAAGTTCTTTGAATTTGGTTTGGAGTAGGTTTTGGTGTTATCGAGGTCTGTTTTCGATTCAGATCTCGGGAATAGTTCTGTATGTGATTTAAGACTTGCACATGAAATTTGGTGTCATTCCGAGTAGTTTAAGCATGATTCGGCGCGTTCAGTTGAAGTTCATAAGTTGATTTTGTTTGGTTTTGGGTTGTGATTCTCAATTTTAATGTTGTTTTCCGCATTATGAGGGTGTGAGCGAGTTTGTTTTATGTTTACAAACTCGTTGGTATGTTTAGTCGAGGCCTCGGTGCCCCGTATAGGATTCAGAGGTTCGACAGAGCTTGTTTGCTCTTTGGAGAGGAGCTGTTGGTGCCTGTCATCTAGAGCATTCGCACCTACGATGGAATGACCGTAGAAGTGGCACCGCAGATGCGTCGCCTCTCTCACAGAAGTGGAAAGAGGAGGGATCAACAAGCTCCGCAGAAGCGAAGTATGGTCGCAGGTGCACGAGGCGAGCCACAGAAGCGGGCTCAGAGATACGGGACTTGGCTACAGGTGCGAGGGGGCTTGGGTCGTGCGTGTTCCGCAGAAGTGGACAATTGACCGCAGAAGCGGAGATTCTTCCGCAGGTGCGGGAAAACCACTGGGCAAAAGGGGTGAATTTAAGTCGACACTTAGGCTCATTTCTTCATTTCTCTCACTTGTTGGTCGAACATAGAGCTCTTTGAGGAGGGATTTTCACCTAGCACTTTGAGGTAAGTGATTTCTATGCAATATGAGTTTAAAACATAGACTATAGGTAGATTTTAACATGTAAAATTGTGAAAATTATAGGTTTAGTTGAAAAACCTAGATTTTGGATAAAAATGAGATTTAGCTAGGAAAATGGTTATGGAATTGGGTAAAAATTATATATCTGAGTTCGTGAGGTTATGGATAACATTTATCTTTGAAGATTTTCGGAATCCGGGCACGTGGCCTGGAGGCGAATTTTAGAAATCTTCCAATTTGGGTTGGGTAATTACTCTAATAGTAAAATTATGAGCTTTTGAACATTTATTGATTAATTTATATAACATTTGGCTAGTTTCGGATTATTCGACATCGAGGTGAGGCTTTAGAGCGAATTGTGGGTCAGAAAGTGAGCTTTGGGACAAGGTAAGTCTCTTGCCTAACCTTGTAAGAGGGAATTTACCCCATAGGTGATTTAAATCACTATTTGCTTCTAATTTTGAGGGCTAGGTACCCACAAAGTGACGAGAGTTCGTGCATAGCTACTAATTATGCTTATATCCGGGTAGTTTAGGACCCAAATCATGAAATACTTGTAATGTTTGCACCCTACTTGTTAATTAAAGTGCCAAAATTATATTGAAACTTGTTAGAGGAATTGTAAAGACCGAATCTAATTTACTTGAGTTTTGGCGGGTTACTTGACCGTTAATAGAAATTGTGCTTCTTTGTGTATTAGCCTTGTAATAGCTTTTAAATCGGATGTCCATAAAGTATCATCTCTTCTTGTGGAGCAGGCTGAACGCCTCAGCAGTAGAATAGATGCATCTATGGTTCGTGCCGCTCGACCCTCGACAGTGTACACACTATTCTGGATCGAGCCGTACGACCTCGGCATAAATCGTACGTGATAATACCCGGAGCCTAATTATACTTGATATTATTTTGTTGCTTGAGAGGTTATAATTATTTAATGACAGAAATTGACTTGTGATTTATTATCAGTGAAAGAATTATTTATTCACTGCTTGTTATTGAGTTATTATTATTAGTTACAAAACCCATGCTTAATTGGAATTTCTGTATTTTATTATTAGCCTATAGTAAATGTCGATGTCGACCCCTCATCCCTACTTCTTTGAGGTTAGGCAGATACTTACTGGGTACATGTTGTTTATGTACTCAAGCAGTAATTGTGCAAGATCTGAGGCAGGTTTATCTTGCAGCCATATCCGCGCGCACCCTCGTTATCCCGAGGCCTAGTGGTGAGCTGCTTCCTGAGCCGTTCTGTAGCACCTAGAGTCTCTCTTTTGCATCTATTTTCTGTCTACTCTTATTTCATATAGTAGTTAAAGTTTTGTATATTCTACTAGTTGCTCATACACTTGTGATACCAGGTCTTGGAACACATACTAGTAGATTTTATGACTTTGGAGTATGTATGTCACTGTATTTGCTCACTCATTAGCCTTCATTTTATTTTATTAAATTTTGCTACTCCTCATTTTCTTAATAAATGGAATTCAACTACTTGAAATTTTATTAAAAAGAGTAATCATTATTAGTTCACTATTGACTTATTTAGCGGCGACGTTGGGCGCTATCACGGCCTATAGGAGGAACTAGGCCGTGACAAGTAAAATAACTATTATTTAATATTGGAGGGGAGGTTTAATTTTTAGGACGAATTTGAGGGATCAAAATAATTTTCTTCCATTAAAGAATAGATATCTTCCACCACCTATCCATCACGTTATTTCCAATAGCTAAAATGTTGGTGTTTTTTTGTGTGTAAGTTTTTATTTAATTTTAACCTAAATATTAAGATTTTCTTACTTGGTTCGATAAGAAAAGACGTAATAATTAGAGTTTTAGTTGATTTTATTGTCCTAGGTATTAGGAAAATTTTATTACAATTTTGTTTAATATAATATTATTTTTAAAAAGTAAAAAAGACGAACAACATTTCGTTAAGGTCCTTCGTGCTTTTAATATAATACTAGTTTCTATATACGTATTACACATGTAACACCCCAACTAAGAAGAGAAAAATGAAAAGAAGAAAAACAAAAGCGAGTATCAATACAATGACACGACTAATAGTGAACAATGTTCATACAACTTTTGTTATGATTTTTTACTATAAGAATAAAAAGAAGCTTTAAATGTTTGAATATATCAAGAAATATATAACGCACATATAAATAATGTATATTAGCTTTACATTCGATTTACACGCGTTGCAATTCATACTTTTACAATTATTTGATAAAAAAAATAACAGTCTATCTACCCTGGCCATTATTATAGCTTCACAAAACCTTATTGGTTATGCACAAGCTCACAAAGATAACATAAACAATCTCTTTTTATGTTCCAAACTGTCACACACATATACTCCCTATTTAGGTTTTTCAAGATAATTCCTTTGATGCATAGTGGATGAGTTACAACATGTGAATTATATCGAATTAGGGATTGTTTAAACTTTTGGGGAAAGTGAGACGATAAGATGGAGCATGACCAGCATGGTGAAAAAATTCAAAATGCCAAAAGTTGGTGCATTAATGTTTAGTATAAAAGATATATATTTCTATGTAAATCACTTTATATTTGGCTTTTGTTTTATGAAATTGGGATGTTAATTGCTTCGATTCATGTTAAATTAATGTGTTTTTATGTGTAGGAATGAGTCGGGAGCAATCGGGGGGCGAAACGAGCAAGAAACAAGCCAAAACGAGACAAAAGCGGACGAAGAGGCATTGGGCGCCACCTGTGGCGCTGGAGGCAGAAGCTAGAAATAAGTCACTGGACGCAGCGCCCTGGGGGGCGCCTGGCGCCAGCCAGGGCGCCGACGTCGGGAATGTGTCTTAATTCGTCTAGGAGTCCACTATTTCGACCTTACCCCTTCCCAACTCCTATATAAACCCATCCAAACCCAAGAGGAAAAGAGGAGAACGTGATTTGGGAGTCAAGAACGCCACGGAATATCGCACAGAAGCAATCAATCTTCAGTTCTTCATCTTTGTCTAGTATTTTATATAGTTTTTCAACACTTATTATTTTGATTATTCTGAACATGAGTGGCTAATCACCCCTTGTTCTGGGGTTGTGATTAGCCATGAATATTATGGTTCAAAGTTGACAATTCCTTGTTTATAATTCATGATCATATGGTTGTTTCTTCAATTCTATGCCTAATTGCTTAATTATTTTGGCCATCAATTAAGTTCTATCAATTATCTTTGCTATGTTTGGGAAAACTATGTTTAGATTAGAAAAGAATTGAAGAAAGCATGTTCTTAACCTTTTAAGGGGGGCGGATTCGTGGTTAGGATAGGAATATACTTAATCACCATGCTTAATTGAATATCGTGTTTTTATTGCGTTCTTGATAGATTAATTCCATAGGAATATAGGTGTTAATCATATTAAGAATAGGCGAATAGTACTTCGGAAGAAGGCTATGAGCATGTTTATCGATTAATTAGCAACCATACATGAATTATATGAACGGGAAGTTAATTAGAACATAATAGGATTAAAAAAATAATCACAACCCTGGAATATTTGTTTTATTGATTACACAACACGTAATTTGTTCATTGCAATCATTAGATATAAATTAGCGTTATAATTTAGAATAATCCATCTATTGAAACTCGACTTTTGCTTGTTTAAATAACAATATTAGTCCGTTAGAAAGTAGTTAATTTGAGTCCCTGTGGGTATGATAACCTGGACTTACAATCCTATATTACTTGTCGATCGCGTATATTTGCGTGTGCGTTAGGGAGCAACAAGCATCAAGTTCACACTATTGAAAGCTAACTAAAATAATTAAGATGCTCCATGTGTATTACATCGGCGCACAAAAAAATCTCGAATTTAGAAAAGTGAAATGCCAAAAGAGAGAACTCTATTTATATTCCGGAAAACAGAAACCGAAATTGATGAAAGAATTGGTAAGACAATCCTATCTAAGGATTTTTTTTTTTCTCGTGTTGCTAATATTCTCTTATAAATAAATATTCTATTTTAACCTAATAAGATTTTAGTTCTTTCAATGTAATCAAGAATAAGAGTGTTCCAAAAGAGAAATTTGCATAAATGTACAGTCCAACACATTACAGCACCTATTTAATCATGATTTTTAAGTTTACGGCCGCATAAACCTTTTGTTTTTTCCGCAATAGTATTTCTACATATGGTATATAATATTATAAATATTGTATATAAAAATCGGATTTCATTTTTTACGAACCTTAACTTGCAAAAAAAAAAACATTACTAAATAGCTCAAGTCTTCACATAATAGTTTCAAATTTTTACCACAATTTTAAAATGATATTCCAACGAACACCAATCATCAGATTGTCAAAATTTTCAACAAATCATAAAGCTCAGTTATGAATTTTCAAGCTTTTAAAAACTCTAATAATAAAATTTTAAAACTTTCACTTAATTCATCCAAAATAGTATTTAAATCTATATTGATAAACATGAATATCACTTTCAAATTAGTTTTTAATACAAATCTTCTTAATACAATATTAATAGATGAAAATAAGTTTCAAAATCTATGCAAAATACACTAATTTAGATCAGAAAAAAGAATATGAACTAAATTGAGTGGGAAAGTACTCGCATGTACTTCTGTAATTGTTTCCTTTAAAAAAGTCGATGTGCAGAAGGTTTACTGATGATTGTTATTAATATTAATCAGTATACGTTTAATCTGTTAAACACTTAGTAAAACAGTATAAGAACAGAAATTGTAAAACAGTAAAAGAAATTGTAGAAGAACAGAAATCGAGCCCACTTAGTTCAAAGTGTTTCCTTAAGGAAATTATTCCCCTCACAGTACTCGAGGTTATTGGAATATCCCCTCCCAGGATAGAACGATTAACTTACCAGAAAAGTAGTACTCCAATTCTGATAACAGCGAACCACTTGACGGAAGTATATCACACAGAAAATTTGGTAGCAGAAAGTTTAATAGTAGATAAAAAATTTTCGTGTGAATTCTGGAAAAACATCAAATATTTATTGCCATTAAAGTACTGCTTCTGAATGTTTGCAACCATTCAGATCAGTCACTACTGATTCTGAATGATTGCAACCATTCAGATCAGTCACCAGGTTGGAGGTACTGATTCTGAATGTTTGCAACCATTCAGATCAGTCACCACGTTTTTGGAGGGAAAT
>MCJB01050098.1:0-59800 GCA_002018475.1 Nicotiana obtusifolia
TATTGCCTTATATAAGCCTTGTATATATTGTGTGTGTATATATATATACACACACACATAATATACATATATATATATATATGCATATATATATATACTATATCATATTTAAACACAAAATAAATTGTAAAGAAATATTCAAGAGAATGTCTTATAATTTTTATTATTACGACATTAACAAAAAATGACAATATCTTTCTTAGTCTTCCTCCCCCCAATGGAATGAGCATAACAAGGTACTAATACCACCATTAAAAGGAAAAAAAACTGAGGAAGATGTGCCAAAATACAAGTTACATATTAGTCTATGTATTATCTTTCTTAGTCTTCCTCCCCCCAATGGAGTGAGCACAACAAGGTACTAATACAACCATTAAAAGGAAAAAAAAACTAAGGAAGATGTGCCAAAATACAAGTTACATATTAGTCTATGTATTATCTCTAACAAATCTCATAAATCCTTCAAGGTCCGGAGGAATTTCCGTTGGTGGTGATGGAAAAGAGGCTTGTTCATCACCGCTTCCGGGCGAAGCCGCATCCTGCGCAAGTTCGCTAGCATTTCTTCATAAGCTTCATCTATATCTGGTTGTGATTCTGCAAGTCCAAAATTTCTTCTTTCCGAACGGATCCAATCTCAGAAGAGTACTGCTTTTTCCAAGCTCTCCCTCATAGACGCTCTATGATTACCGATTTGAAGTCTCGCTTGACTGAAAGCGCTCTCCGATGCCACTTTTGAAGCTTGAACGGTTAAAATATCTCGAGCCATCCTTGAAAGAACCGGATAATATTTTTGTTTGTCCTTCCACCATTCCAAAACGTCGAAGGAGCCGTCGGGATTCTCTGATTCAAGTCCCTGCGACAAATACACTTGAAGCTCATTTAGTTGTGAACTATCACCAATATTCTCACCTTGGGAACCCCTGAACTCCGTCCAAGCACTGAGGGCTTTTAGGCATGCAGTTCTTTTAGATGATCGTGAAGTAGATGAAGTAGGAGTTGGAATATTGGGTCTAGCATGGTCTAAGGCAGTTTAATAGGCATTATAAATTGTTTGTGCATTTATTTTAATTGAGGCTTTTGCATCTCCAAGTGTAGCAAATTCCTCAGGCGAAAATGATAAAGAGTTATAAATTTTAGAATACCAAAAGTGTGGACCTCCTAATTTTATTGTTGGGTTTAACAGTGCAACAATACCAAAAATAGGGGGGATAGGGAAAAAATATTTTTTTAAACTTAGATTTCATAGAAGTAATTGCATGTTCATAAATTACCCCACCCTCTGAAAATTGAGAAAATAAATCTGCACGTGCAGCAATATAAACTAAACAATTAGAAATAGCAGGATAGTACTGCCCAGATAATTCATTTGTTACAACATGAAATTGTTCTAGAAAATCTACAAGTATTTTAACGTTAGTCCAATCTTGATTAGTAAGGTGCTCGTCATCATCATCATCACCATCACCTACACGAGCATTATAGGTTGCGCTAATTGGGTTTCTATATTCATAGGCGATAACTACACTTTCATACATGTAATTCCATCTAGTTGGACAAGGTTTAGGAACCTTTCTTTCCCTAAGGCCAAATTCATCACATTTTTTAAAATATTCTCTAAGTCTACTTCTACGGTTTGAATAAAAAAGCCAATTAAGAGCCATTTTTACCTTTTTAATTTCTACATTTAACACTTTCATACCATCACCAACAATTAAATGGTAAATATGACAAATGCACCTAACATGAAAAATATTAGTAAATGCGAGATTTAATGTACTTGTAAGCAAGCCTATTGCATTAGTGTTACTAGAAGCATTATCCATTGAAACAGATATTATTTTATCTCTAATACAAAAATATCTACAAATATCTGCTATTGTGTTGGCAATAAACTTACCTGTGTGGCGTGAGTTAATAATTCTATAGGCAATAATGCGCTTTTGCATTATCCAGTCCTCATCTATCCAATGACTTGTAACGGTTAGATAATCACAGTCATCGGCACTTCTACCTATATCCGTAGTAATAGCAATCCAACAATCTATATGAGTAAATAAATATCGCAAATATTGTTCATATTCGTGTTTATATTTATAAATATCGGCCTTTACGATTGCACGAGACCATCCTTTATAAGTAGGATTATAAACTTTTCTAATATATTGCACAAAATGGGGGTTAGAAGGAAAACTATATGATAAGCACATAACAGTTACCATTTTTGCTAATTCTTCATGATCCTTATTTGGATTGTAATATAAAATTCCACCGGTAACAGTGTTAATTCCCGGTTGAACTAGATTTGAACCTGCACTAGGGTGAACCGCAATATCTACACTTGTCCCATCTTCCGCAGCTTTCATTTATAAATATCTTTGTTTATCTCTAGGGTGTTTCAATATGTGCCTAGTCAAACTACTCGTACCGCTACGGTTGCCAGTAAATTTATGAGCCAACAAAGACCTACAAGTTTTACACTTAGCCTTATTTTCTTCTCTTAGTTGAGTAAAATAATGCCAAACAAGAGATGTTTCGGCCCGTTTAGCAGGTCTTCTATTAAATGTAGGGGTTACTACAGGAGGGTCAGGCGGAGCATCGGTTGAGTTATTAATAGGACTAGTAGGTGTATCATCTAAATCCGGCTGTGTTTCATCTAAATCATTATTTTTCGCATCATTTTCAAATATAGTTTGATTAGGATAAAGAGCGTTCATAATTTCTTCATCTAATTGTTGACCCGGTGCAACATCATGGCAAAATTGACTATCCGAAAATTGAAAACAAGGGTTATCAATATCAAGAATAACAGGTGGAGGAGGACGGGTAACAAGGGGAGGAGTAGTAGCTTGGCGACTAGATTCACCAATTTTTGATTTTCTCTTACCCTTACCACTAAATATTTTTTTCAAAGAAAAATCCATATTAATTATAATTATACTAAATAAAACAAACAAAACAATAATATTAAAACTTAAAGAGTTGGAACGAGTTTACCGAAATGACGAACAATTTCTTGAAAATTGAATATCGTTGAAGACTTGAAGACTTAAATACTTCAATTCACCAACTTCACAATTTTTCACGAAATTGTAATAACAAAGTAAGCAATTATGGAAGAAAATTAGAGAGAGATTGAGAGAGATTGATGAATTTGTGAGTAAAAATGAAAGAATGAGGGGGTATTTATAGTTGAGAATTGGTAAAAAGTGTATTTATAAAAAGTTTGGGGTTAAAACAAAGTTTGGGGGCCAAATGGCTATTTTTCTGAACATAAAACGGGCAAAAATTGAAGCCAACAGCTAGATTTTAAAAATCTGGCCGTTGGCCATTTTTTTAAAAAAAAAATTTATTTTTTTGAAAAATAGCCGTTGGGCCCCGCCCAGGCCCGCCTGGCAGTCCCGGGCCAAACGGTCCTGGGCTCGTGGGCTCCTTGGTCCGGACCGGCCCGTGGTGGGCTTTTGCACCACTAAGGCCCAGGTCCGTTTGGCCCGCGGTCCCGGGCGGGCCCGGACCACTTAACAGCCTTATAAGTAGGTGACAAGTAGGTGCATCACCTACTTAGAGCTTGTGGATCAAATTAAAAGGGAATGTAAAAAGATAGAGATGGGCAAGTCTTGGGGCAGCCTAAGACCCATCTTCCCAAGCCCATTAGTGGGGCCATATAAACATAGATATATCTCAATTTCACTTAGAAAATAATTCATAATCCCTTTCTCTCTATTGCAACGTGACGGAGCTCCAAAATATCAGCCCAAGATCTCTCTCAAAGTTACCCTAGGGTTCAAGACCAAGTCCACAAGTTGGTAAGGCGATTTTTCTCTTGGAAGATTAAGATCACCTAGTTATCTCCCTACTTTGTTGTTTTGGTTAAAAAGCTAATTTGAGCTTGAAGTAAAGCTTAGTTGGATGAGTATTCTTGCTGCCAAGGTAAGGTTTAACTTCTCCTATATGTATTTAAGATCATCTATGTATATCTAGTTGATTTGATAAAGAAAACTTGTGAAGTAAGATGAACTTCATGTTGAAGTGTTGTAGTTGATGGACTATTTTGGAGTTGAATTCTTGATGTTTTATGGCTGGAAATCAGTATAAATAACTTAAGAATACTATGCTATTGTGGTTGATGTGTTTGGATGAAGAAAAGTCTTGGAAATTACAAGTTAGAACTTGGTTGTTGGGTGAGATGGTGTGGACTGTTTTAGTGATGTATTGTAACGATTATGAGGTTAGATATACATATATATATATATATATATATATATATATATATATATATATATATATATATATATATATATATATATATATATATATATATATATATATATATGTATATATATGTATATATGTATGTATGTATGCTTGTTGACATTCTGGACATGTTGGTCTTGTTTGTGGATTTGTGGAAAATGAACAGAATAAGGGGAGTTGCTGTCCAAAATTTCATAGATGAGCTAATCGCTCATTTGTGTTGAGTTATAGCTTCCGTAAGCTTAACAATGGTCTCTTATTGTTTGTTGTAGATTGAAGAACTAACAGGCTAAACCGACGTCGTGTGATTAGGTAAACGACAAAGGTATGCTAAAGCTATCACTTATTTTCTTTTGGCATGATCCATATGATAAAAACGAAACGAGCAAACACTCAACTTTCATAAATGACTATATTCATAGAAGTACTTGAGGTGCCTATGTTCTTGATTCCCCATATGTCCTATTATTGTATTATCTGTTCATGGGTCTCAGAAAATACGTAAGTTGATAAAGTTTATCCGATGGCATATTGATATTATGACATTCCGAGAGATCTTATTGACTTACTTCTCATACATTGCATTCATTTATACATGTACATTAACCCATGACCAGATAGCATCATATACGCCTATATTATATGTATATGGGGTATGGGGAAAGGTTATGGCGTTATATACGCATCACCACCTGATCAGCTGGTATACGTTGATGATTTCGCCCACAGAGGGCGAGATGATATGATGGATGCCCTCAGAGGCTTGATGATGTTATGACTCATATACCTATGCATGGTATGACATTTACACGTATATGTATGACATTAAAAATGTTCCACGATTCACAAAGATATTCGGACTTACATGTTGAGTTCTTTACACCATGTTTCTTTCATGCCTTACATACTCGATACTTTATTTGTACTGACGTCCCTTTTGCCTGGGGACGCTGTGTTTCATGCCCGTAGGTCCCGATAGACAGGTTGACAATCCTCCTAGTAGGCTATCAACTCCGCAGAAGGTGTTGGTGCACTCCACTTACTCCGGAATTGCCTATTTGGTCAGTATGATTTGGACATGTATTGATTGGTATGGCGGGGCCCTGTCCCGACCTTTATGACGTTTATGTACTCTTAGAGGCTTATAGACAGATGTCATATATATTTGATACTTATATGGCTTTATCGCCCTATGTTTTGAGCGTACAAATTATCATGTCGGCCTTATAGGCCCGTATGTCACGTGTATAAGTTTCTATATCATGTTGGGTTGTCCTATGTCTAGCATTCTCTTATGTTTACTCTGGTTCTCTCATGACGGCCTTTTCTGCCATTTACCTATGATAGTATGATACGAAAGATACGTTACACTGGTATTCGATTGAGTAAGGCATCGGGTGCCCGTCGTAGCACTTTACTTTAGGTTGTGACAGTTCGCCTCGGCAGTATCATATTCTTATGGGATCGGGCCATTCGCCTCGACAGTATCATATTCTTATGGGATTGGGCCGTTTCCCTCTACAGTATTATTTTGAGTTGTGATGACTTATCTAATGGGGACCATTTTATATATATTCCGGTTAAGGAGGTAGCCGATAATTGAGAGCTTGTGTTTACTATTCAGAGGAAGATTGTACCACGTACCTATATTTTCTTACACTATTTATTAGCCATGCCTCATACTTGCTTACTTTCTACTGTATTTGATTTATTGGACCACTAGTAAGTGTCGACGTCGACCCCTCGTATGCTCCGGGGTTAGGCTAGATGCTTACTGGGTACGCGTTGATGTACGTACTTATGCTACACCTTCTGCACTTATTGTGCTGGTATATATTTCTGTTGGTCTTTTGGACGCAAAGGCGCGACTATTGCGGGGACTTTAGGGTGAGCTGCATCCAATGTTACGATCTGCAGCATATAGAGTCTCCATCAGAATTAATTACATTTTCCTATCTAATTTATATTCTAGACAGATGTTGTATTGTTATTGTACCTTTTAGTAGTAGCTCATGCACTTGTGGCACCGGGTTTTGGAATATTCTAGAATTTGTTTATGGTTTCGATTACCATTGACACACTTTTACTTTATATTTTATTTAAATTGGACGTATCTATGATTTTAATGCATTGATTTCCCTATCTAATACGATTTATGATTTCAGAAATAATAAAATGAATAATTAAGTTGGTAGTTCACCGTTAGCTTGCCTAACGGCGATGTTGGGTGCCATCACGACCTATAGTGTGTTTCGGATCGTGATATCTTGGTATCAGAGTGTTAGGTTTACTTAGGTCTCAGGAGTCATGAGCAAGTCTAGTAGAGTCATACGGATCGGTACGGAGACGTCTGTACTTATCTTCGAGTGGCTACAGCGCTGTTAGGAGCACTTCCTTTCTTGATTCCTCGTCATGCTATTTGATTCCATTGAGGCTTGTGCCTTTCTTTCCTTTTTACTCATTCTTGTACGATGTGGAAGTTCTTGCTATCAGTTGGGCATCGAGGAGTTGTAATGGTACCGCATATGTGGTGCAAGAAGTTTCTTCCTGTGTATTTGAGTGGGCTATTATCATCACCGTGTGGAGGGGTGTTCTGTCATTTCAGCCCAGTATTTGAGTTGCCTACGGTCGAGATTTGATGCTTTCGAATTTGGAGGAATTCTTGTTAATATTATGGTGTCACCGTCCTTGATTGAATGCATTGACGCTCATCGGCATGTTGGTCTTTATTTGTTTGCCTCTGGGCGCGGAGTGGTGAGATAGATCCTAAGAGGAAGTTATCCAAGATGGTTGTGTGCTGCGACTTCAGGACCAAATCAGGGTTTGCAGTGTTGATGGCTAGAAGGAGATGATCTTTGAGGTAGTTTCTATGCCTAGAAAATTTTGAATGTGGAAAGAAGGGCTTGATAACATTTTGTTGGGACCTTCAGATGATGTTAACGAATGAAGGGATTCTTACGGATGGCGGATCAGTGCGGACCCAGGGAAGTTAGTTGATTTCATACTGGATGCAACTATAGCAATGAAGTTAGAGGAGGTCGAGATGAGGGTACGCAGGTGGACTATCTCCTGTGAGCAAGTTAGCGCTTGCGTGATTTTGATGAGGTGCCTACGAAGAGTTCTTCTTTCTTCCCAACATGGGATGAATGTACTGCGATATGAGCTTGGGTCGCTTGAAGAAGATAGTACGAAGGTTAGGAGGTCGAGTGTATGATTGTGGCGGATAATTTTGGGATGTGTTATGATTACTCCAACAAGAACTTATAAGAAATTTGGCTGAGTAATGGTGTAGGATTGTGGTAACTAGGAATAAGAGGTCGTTGTAAGGGTTTGGATCTATGTGATTGTAATGTAAAGCTAAGTGGGGGAACCCACCGTTTACGATAAGGTCACGTAGTTGTGTGCTCGTGCAGTTTCTGGTTATCGGTGCATTGGTAGAATTAATTATGACTAAGAAAAGGAAACATCAGGGGTAATTCAGACAAAGGACTTGAGGAATATGTGTTACATCTCGCCTTATCGATTCATGTGCAGGTGTTAGGATGACTCAGAGTTTATGCTTCTGGTGGATGTGATTTGCAAGGAAAAGAATTCATCCAGTTGCTTCCTTGGAAGTTTTCATGTGCTAACGGAACACCAGTGTTTGGTTATGTACTCGGGACTAGGGCAGAGTATGTGACTCTTAAGAATGGTTCTAGTAGGTTCAAGAAGTAAAGTGTGGTACCTAAGGATTTTCGAGTTCGTCGTGTGGCTAAGGAATTAGTTTTGTAGCGCAGTGTGAAAAAGACTTGGATTATTTCCATGAAAGTCACCGAGTCTACGGTGCGATGTTCGAGAGATGGAGGAAACAACTTCGGGTTCGCAAGAGCTCTTTTAGGACAGGTGTATCGATTGCAAATACTATTGAGTGCATGGGGAGGGTATGAGATGGCTTATGGGTATGGAGACGAGGTAGTCTTGTGATTTGATCACTCAGGATGAGTGTTGTTTGAGGTCCGTTATTTTTTTGAATGGAATTATTATTTCAGGGAAAGTCAAGAGTAAATTGAAAGAAGTTGAGTGAGTTAGTAGTGGGTTGAACCAACGTGGTTGAGGGAAAGGTCAGTTCCTTCGGTATGGTAAGACTAGACATGTGATTTGTGGTTGTACGTGCGGGCTTAACAGCCTCCATGATTTGATTGATTTGGAGGTATTTGATTCTGATGGTTATGTGGTGAATAAATAGATTTCGGAAGATTTATGGCAGTTTGGACTATGACCTGAGGTTTGCATTTTCCGCGGTTATAGGAATTCGGTTGCATGTTGCAATTGTTCCTCTGAAATGTGTTGAGTGAAAGGGTTCTAGATGATGAAATGGTTGTTCTATTGGTGGTTCAGAAGTTATGATCAGATTTTTGTGCTCTCCCGTAGCGGCATGATAGGTGCTGTGAGCGGTACAGTAATTGGAAGTTGAGGATCAAGGCTGTTGTTCGGTTTCAATAAGAATGTCATGAGCTCAGAGGAGCACAGGGGAAATTTTTTGATGTTCGGAGTATGTTGGCTCTATTTTCAGGCAGCCTGAGGATGCTCTGTTTTGTATAAGGGTGTTGGGTATTGACTTGCGGATGTTTGACTAGCACTATGGAAATAGCATGGTCGATTGGCATTAATGTTCAAATTTTACTACCTGGTGTGGAAGGTTGTGGGAGTACGTCACACGGGGAGGTCGTACAGGTGTGACGTGTTAGTCATCCGATTGTTAGAGACTTGAGTATGGAGATTTTGGTACCGTTGCCAGTGGGAGAGATTATAACTAAGAGGCGCTCTATTTCTTTGGTTGTGTACTACGAGAGTTTGTTCCGGATTTGATGGCTACTCTTAGTGTGAACAGGGTCATTGTGGATCCTTGGAAGGTTAGTGGCCTAGTATGGGATGATCGGGATCGCTTGAGGTCCGCTAGTAGACTCAATGTGAATAGTGCTCTACATCAGATTAGGTCAGATGTGTTCATTCAGCATAGCACTACTTATGGAGGAGTCTTCGGGTGTTGGATGTTATTCCTGTCATCGGCTATTCTCTGTAATACTGTATTATTCTATGTGGATTGTAAGACAGCTTGATTATTCACACATGTGTTGTGGTCCTACGTAGCTTGTCGTTATTGCACCTTAGTCGTGCTTGAGTTTTTGTAGCACGTGGCGCTATCTGTCTCCCCAGCGATGCATTTATGCACTTGGCGTGCTTGCAGTTGATATTCCGACATTCCGTAGGTATAAGCATTATGACTCGATGGGTATTTCCTTATTGATTGTTATGTGTGGATCGGGTAGCACGTCGCCACCGGTAGGATGTTTGGATCGAGTTGCACGCTGCAACGGTATCATGTGTGGATCAGGTTAATTTACATCTCCTTTATATCAAATACAGAAGATACATGGCAACACCTAAGCACAAGACTAAAAAAGCTGAAAATGACAGCTTACATTAATATTGGAGTTTTAAAGATAATCAGTTTAAATAAAATATTGATTAGCTTTAAAATGGGCACACAAAATACAAGCATAATACTTGTATGCCCCATAACAAAAGTTCCAAATCATTGAATTAATCTGATTCAATATAAGATACTTTTAATTAGTAACAAAACTATTTACAATCATCAAAACGTTAAACATATGATAAACAAACAAATACGTAAAAGTCATGATTGCACCAGGACTTAAACAAAAATTAGTCGTTATTTTAAATCCACAAGTTCTTCTAAAAAGAGAAGAAAATTCCAACTAAAGCTGGCTTGATTTAGTAACTAAATTAATCAAGATTAAGATACATCTTTAAATATGAATTTTCTGTGTGTTATATCTGAGAGGTGCCCTGTTTCAATATATTATGTCAAAAATAGAGCCTCACCGTTTCCCTGTACTACAAATTATTTCTTCCTTACAACAAAATGAAATCACTAATTACATAGAGAAATGACAATATATCTTGAACAGGAGCTCATGTAACAAGTTATACTCTAGCACTTTTTTTTAGTAAAATACAGAACTCTTGACCTTGTATGATCAGAAAAAAACTAAGACATTATATTTCCAATCTTCCATTTGAAAGTGATGTGGCTTCCAATGCAGCTGAATTCATGCCAATAAAGTCATAGCTACTTCTGGAGTTCAGATCAAAGCTAATGGAAGCTTCTTCAAGCTTGATATTCATATTGTTCTTTTGTTCCTCCTCCCTTAAGTATGTAGACATTGGTAGAGGTTTATTAGTATCATCCTGTGTCCTTTTACCTGCAACAATTTCATCGCAGTTGTCTCCATGCATGCAATCCATTAAATTTGACAGAGCTAAATTGAAATTTGTAAGCTGAGCTCTTGTTGCTTCTACAGCACTAGGAGAGTTCATATCAGTGGACAGACTCTTCTGAGCTTTATCCATTATTGCTTGCAAGTACTTGCCTTGTGCCTCTATTCTCATTTGTAACTTTTGTTGAACCTTTAGAGCAAACAATATTTAGGTCATTACAAGAAGGTTAAGACATAACCAAATGAAGATTTTCTCTTGAAACTAAGTAAACAAGGTCTAATAAGTATAAAAAGGGAAGTCGAACTCCAAATATACGTCGTGGTCTATGGGAGGGTCGGACCATATAAGGTCTGTCGTATGCAGCCTTACCTTGCATTTCTCTAAAAGGCTGTTTCCACGGTTTGATGCCGTGACCTCCTGGCCACACGGCGTCAAACGCCAATTCTCCCCTTCTTAATAAGTATGATACCAGAAAAACTAAAGTTGGATTACATGGTGGTGTAAGGGGGGGACTTCACAAACCAATGCTTCTAGCAATTGAAGCTACAGCAGAGTCCTGTTGTGCATGGTTTTTTCTCGTTAGGACAAGAAATACTGCTAGAGAAAAGGTTAAATGCATACCTCAAGCTGCTCATGTAATCTTTTCTGGACTTCAATCTGAGACATCAGTGCCTGGCTGATTGGAACTTCTCTGTTCAGATATAAGCATCTATTAGCAAGACTATGGTTTCTTTTATATCAAATAGATTATGTTTTTAATTACCAATGTAGGCAACTGCAGTTGAACGAAATTTTTTAAGTTCGACTGACAAAAAGCAGTTCACTTATAAAGCTACAAACTACTGAAGTTTGAAAAAATTATTGCTCTCATTGAAATATTTAGAAAGGCGAGTAATTAAGTTTGTCTCACGGAGAGATTTTAGACAACTGCAAAACCTAGTATAACCAACAGCCATATTCCATGCACCTACCCTCGCATACTGTTCATGCTTGATGATGTGCTACTCGGTCCTGAGGAATGCGAACTGAACTGTCCGCAGGACTCCCCTGCCACATTGGAAAACATAAGGCAATCATGAGGATTTTTTCCTTAGAGACTGGAATGAAAGAGAAAATCTCAATAAAAGAAAAGGATCACGTTAAACCTCTAGTTAATACCAATAGAAGAAGCAGTACAAAATATACTATTTCCAGCCTTTGTTAGGCCATTTAAATGTTAAATATAGCAGTTTATACAATTGTCAAGCATTACAATACTGGCCAGCAAATATGAATTTGTGAAAGGAGCTTTCAATTGAGTTTTCAAAATCGTCCAGAACTTACCAATATTCTTCTCTCTGTTACGTTCTGCTGCATTTTGTTTCTTGGCCTGCTGTCCAAGTCTATACTTCTGCATAATCAAAAGGGACAAAACTGCCTAATGTGTTTTCGATAGGGCAAAACAATTGAGGAATAGAGATGCAGAAGCCTAAATTCTACCTGCAAATGACTCTTCAAATGGTATAGTGTCAAGCCCTTCAAGCTCATTAACCTTAGTACTGATTTGGGAGTTGCTTCTGCAATTCATAGTCTTTTATCAAATCATGTTGCAGACTCTAAAATTGAAACCGCGAATGCAAAATATTGATAATTCACTAGCAAACCAAAATTCTATCCCTGTGAAGCTCAAGGTGAAGACATACTTCATTTAAGATGTAAGATATACTTGAAAATTGAAATCAATTGCATAAGGAGGAGACAAAAGACGTAATCGGCCATGACCCTGTAACAATCAACTCATTTAAAATGGAAAATTCATAATGCAGAGCTACTTATGGTAAAAGTTTGGAAATGTTTGCAAAACTGTGTAAGTACGCTCCATTTAGGACATTGGCAGTCCCACAAGATTTTGGTTTCAAATTAAGTAACAGAGAATCCGATCCTCTGAGTATGGTCTATAGTGTTTGGCTCATTTGTTACAATTCATTTCTCTCCAGAAAGCAGCCATTTACCCCTTTATTATATTAGAGTAGTAAATAACCACAAAATTCAAAAAACAACAACAACAATTTGCTACTATACTTCAATTCAAAGCTACATGAGCTTATTTGATACTACTAATAACAGAAAAAGTAAGTGCAAAAATAAAAAGAGAGTGAGACTGACTATGAGGTCCACCAAGCTTAGTGACGGCATCAACAAAACGATCATGTAGATCAGGAGTCCACCTCAATCTTGGCTTTTGGTCCCTTGACATCACCACCCCACCATTTTCATACCCATACCCCCTCTCCCCTCCTCCTCCTCCTCCTCCACCACCACTATACATCCTATCCACAAAGCTTTTTAAAAATGAATAAACGAAAGAACCCAAGAAAGTTACTTATCAAGTACAAAAACAGTTCTAAGAATTTCCCAATAGGAAGCAAATGATCAGAGAAAATGCAAACTTTTTTGGTGATGAAGGAGAGAGTCAAAGTGGAGTTTTCTTTTGCAGAAGAAATGTTTGCTTTTGAAATTGGTGTATAATAATCCGTACATGCAGACGTGATAAAATTTAAAATTTTGCAGGAAAAAGGAATCTATTTTGATAAAATAAAAGCAACAGGGAGAGGAAAGATCGGCGACGAATCTGAAGCAAACATATGCGCGCCGAAAACACATGTATTTTTTTAAAGAGGGTGTAGGAGATCGATTCTGTGTCGCGCAGGTGTACGAATTACTCAATAATATTCACTGACGGTGATGGGGATATTGGGAAGTTTTGGAAGTGGGCCCGGTACGAAAGATGACACGTAAGCCTAGAATGAGGAGATGGGAATATTCGTACAATCACGTGCCACGTCCTCCCAAATACTACCTAGTGTGAATTTATTCAAAGACGAGAAGAAAATGTTTTGCTAAATTGAAATAGTTGGTTAAGTATTTTTCTGTACAAAGTTAAGTTTGTAATTCGCTTTTTTGTGAAGTATCTTGGAATCTCCCTCTTTAATCATAAAAACCTATTACACATTCTTACCGTTGTCCTGTGACAACTTTGCAAAATTGTTATCAAAAACATAGCATTAATTAAATTCTTTTTTCTTTAGCATTTTGTTTTCCCTAATACTAAAAATAAATAAAAGTTTTCCTAATTTTTCTTTCTTATTTCCCGTTAAATTTTACGTAACTCAACAATTATAGAGGACTAATGGAACAAAATAAGGCCACTTCTTCTTTTCTTAACGACACTCGGTGACAAGAGAGCCACAGCCCCCTACCCCCTCGTTTGTTCAATTTATCTTTCCTCCACTATCATATGAGAAAATTATATTTATTTGGGAGCGTGCCAGTTTGTTTGTAAATAAATTTTGACATATGTGAAAAATTGCAATCAAACATAAAAGCTGAGCAATTTTATTGGTGAATCTTTGTGGGTACAATTATGTTTATTTTCTTAATTCTTTTCTCCGATGTGTTATCCGTAATTCGAGGGTCTTCGCAATGTATTTCTCGAGTGCAGGATGATATGCATCTCTTTGATGTACTAGATGATCAAGAAGCATGTCTATTGATCACGATATTATTTTATGCCTTGATTCCTTTGTGAATATCCCGAGAATTTATGAAACTGCTGAGATGGTCTCTTTGTGCATATTCCAAGAGTTTATGGAATTGCTAAGATAATTTTTGAAGGACATATGCAGCCTTATTTATAGGCATGAATTAGGATTTGAGTGGAGTAGCCTTCAAGTTAGGATTTTGGTAGAGTAGCATCCAAGCAATCCTAATAGACTCTTAGGATTTCAAGATTCGTCTTGTAATATCTTGAATTTAGGATTTAGCTTGATCCGTCAAAATTTTGATGTCTACAAATGCTCCCTACTACTTCAAGATTTTTCGAGGTATAGGCTTGCCGAAGCTTGAAGTACTCAACCATCGCACCAAATGATTTTGAAGCTTGGAGTTTTCGATTTGTAGGAGGAATGAGGGCAGAATTGGTCCACTAGGCATGCCAGAATTTGTAAACAATAAATTCGCGTCAAGAAAATAAATCGAGACCAAAAAATATTGCAACATTCGTAGTATTTGATTTCAAATATTTGAGTGTTACAATCTCTGTAAATCCTCTCATTCTACTTTTCCGATATAAATTCAAGGGCCTTTGAGCTTGATCTTGAATCTATATTGGTTGTCACGAATGATGATCTTGAATTCAACTAGCACGAACTTTGATTTCAACTCGTATTCCTTGAATCTTCATTTGTTTTTCGTTCTTGAGCTTGAACTTGATTTCTTGAACTTGAACTTGAACTTGATCGCTTGAAGCTTAAAACTTGCCGAGGAATTTACGGCATTTGATCTACGAGCTCTCTTTTGCTTCTTGTTATAACTTCTGGTGTCTTCTCTGAGTTATGAAGACCCTTATTTATAGTTGTGGAAGGAAAGAGTTGTGATGAGAACAAATTTTTTCCGACCAATTAGATTGAAGCGTGACAAGACCACATTTGATTGGCAGGATATGTCACTTGTACATGCGGCGCGATTTCACTGGCTTTTTAATTTGACTTGGCATGCCTTGTCATTTTGACACGTGGCACAATCCTATTAGCTCTTCCGTTTGACTTGGCGCGCCACATTATTTGACACGTGGCGCCAAACTGGACCTCTAGGAAGATGACATCTTGATCTTAATAAAGTGGGCTCATCACTTTAGCCCAATTAGATAGGCTAACCCAATGAATTAAGACTTATTTATTTAATCCATATATTTTGGACTTATATAATTAATTCAATTATATTAGCCCATAATATTTGTTTGGATAAATATATTTAACATACAGTCCAAATTATTTTATTGGATCTCATTCTGATAAAATTTACATGCCTGCAACCTACTCCACGTTTGATTTATCTACTACATCAGTGTCTTTTATATGATGTATTTGACATTCAATGTGTTAAAGAACTGAAATATGATTTAATTACATTTCCTATGTATATATTTCAGCTAACCCGCACATGATCTCCCCGAAACAGAGTAATGGAAAAAAAAGGAAACTTTATATTTCTAAGGATCCCTATTTTTAATTACTGCACCTGGAACTTTGTTAGGGCAAAGAATGTGAGCAGTTTGTGATCATGATTCAGGAATAATACTGTCCTGTCCCAAATTGAATATCACTTTTTAAAAGTAAAAATAGCATTTTCACGAACTATGGAGTAGCTAATTCTGTAGAGAGTAAAAACTCAAAACTAAATAAGCTAAAGAGTGTCAACAAGACGTTCTCTTTATCCTACATTCCTACTCCAGAAAGAATCTCAACCTTATTACTATCTTTCTACGGAAAAACAAAAATGCAAAGGTCAGAAACCAGACTGAAAACGGGACTTTTCATAAGAATACCAAGACAGCAAAAAGAGAAGGGAACCGCGACAGAAGTAGAAGGACGACAGCAGAATATTCTTGCAAGAAAAAAAAAAAGAAGAACACAAGACAACTACAAGAAATCTCTTGTCAGCATATTCTTGACAGCAATGAGCCAGCTATAATGCTTTTTGACCTTTAGGCCCTTGATCTTCCCATTTCCTTTTTCACTACTAATATACGTTTTCTTTTTACAGCATTGATAAGATCAGCGGCATCCCAAATTGGATGTTTATCTATGCTATAAAGTCAATTCCTGGTAAGATGACATTTTTATGACATAGTCGAATTGAACCAAAGGCATCATCCAGGCCCAAAATAACACCCCTTTTTTTAACTTGCTAACAAATGTTGAACTACCTTGTTCAGACCCATGTGTTGGGGGAAACACATGTATAACACAAACAGATGATGATAGAGAAAGCATGAAAGGACGAATAAATCAACTTGAATGTACATTTCAAATGAGACAATACATCATTCATCACAATATTTTTTTACATGAGACAAGTCCCCAGAGGAGGAGGGGAGAGGGGGACCATAAAAAAAGATCGAGAAACAGAGAGAACCTAAGATACAAGAGAACAGTGCCACAAGAGATCATACCCTAGATCACAGAATTGAACTCAGCTTCTTGGGGGTCACCCTACGGCTATCAGGATGTGCAAGTTATGCTCGATCTCAACCATAGCTTACCAGTGGAAAACATACGTCCATTCCTCATACTAAGCAGCCTTTGAAACCTTTTCTTAATGTTGTTTCATCTAGGTTTTTTCCTATGAATACTAACTTGTTTATTCTCTTCTCATTTGGTTCCCATGTCTTGCCTGGGCATCCATCTAAAATGGAATGTACCCCCTTCGAAAAATTTAAAGAAAAGCGAAAAAAAATCAGTATCAAGAATGACAGATCATCAAGATGGAACATACTACGGTGAAGAAATTGATGAGAACCTGGAAAACATAGCGCTCTTCAGAATCGCTCACAGATAAAACCCCTTTCATCCTGTACAGGTCATCCCCTTTCTCTTCAATCAGTCTTTCAAGCCAATCATCAACCTGGACCAAATACCCCCACAAAAAGGTTGTTCATCCACAATGCATTAATTTTGGACAAAAGAACGGCCGAGGAAGAGTTTTAATCATACAGTTTCTGTTTATCTTCTGGCACCTTTTCTTTTCTTTACTTTTTTTTTCTTTAGATTGTTAAGTATATCAGGGGAGAAAAAACACTGACCAATACATATGGGCAGAGCAGCAAGACTTTTACACATGCAGTGGTATGCGAGCTTGGCAACTCAACAATAATCAAGATAGTTGTTCGGAGAAAAAAGGTTAGCTAGAAAAAGCTTATACCTCATCTAAATCTAAGGTTCCCTCAGACACAATACTAACACTGGATACAGCAGAATCATGTACATGATCGTGATGGTGGCCTTTGTGATGTCCTGTAAACAATGAGGCATTCTGTTAAGAAAAAAGAAATAAGAAACTGGCAGGAGCATCCTGTCTATCCACTGGTAAGATGAGAAGTCATATCAGTAATAACAAGGAATCTAACATATCAAACAACAATCATGTACATAACTTTTTTCCTCAAAAAAGGGAAGACAGGAAGACATTGGAAAGAACAGGGAGAACAAGAAGAAAACTTTCAAAAAGTTACAGTAATCACTACCATGCCCATCTTCATGATGGTGACCACAGTGTGAGCCCTCTGATTGAACTTCAGAATCAACTCTGCAAAAGCAAGTTGTTCTTAAAAACTCAGTAAAAATAACTCAAGATACCATTCTGACCCATGGAATAGGAAAATTTTTAAGAAGCAAGTTCTGTTAGAGAATCACCTATCAAGATCATAACCACCAACTCCAAGAACAAAGTCCATATCAACCACCCCATATTTTGCTCTCTTTATTTGTGCCATCCCATTGATATGCTGGAAAGTTATAGCACTCAACACTTTGTATGTAAAAGAGGAGTCATAATCAAACAGGAGAAGAGTATAACTAAATGCAGACTCAAGAAGTACATTTATCCACCAGAAATGGCAATACAGATTTATACCTAATTGTCAAAGCTGTTAGATACACGGAAAACCACAGAAATAAGAAAAGCAGATGGAGTTCAAGGTTGTAGCAGCTCAAAATGCATTACCAAGTCATATTGAGACAAGCACTATGGAAGAAATTAAGGTAATACAGTAACAAAGTAGCGAGAAGAACCTCGAAATTCTTTTTTATCTTCTTTCACATTAAGCAGATTAGTTAATACAACAAGCTTAACCCCATTGAATGATTCATATGCATCTCATATTGCAACACCCTCCGTGCATGTCGTGTTTTTATATTATATTCGAGAAACTCCCAGCACCACAATACCAGAAGATAGACAAATAAGCTTTAAGAAGAAGAAACTCTACCTTGATTTTCTTTGTCAACACTTCGAGTTCAGCTTCAGCAACCAAGTCTATCTGCCAACATAATCAGAAGAACATAAACTGAATTATAGACTTCCCAAGATTGCTTGAACCTACTGCAGGCTATAAATTTAAGTATAAGCTTCCCAAGATTGCTTGAACCTACTGCAGGCTATAAACATAAGTATAGGCTTCCCAAGATTGCTTGAACCTACTGCAGCCTAGGAAAGGTGAACGACCAATTGCAAAGCTAGAAGCTGCCTTACCTTGTTCAAGATAATACGATCTGCATAAGCCACTTGTTCAACAGCCTCATTCACCACAAATCTGGGTTTTACCTCATTTAAATGCTGCAAGGCATGCTTGCAGTCAACCAGTGTAACGACTCCATCAAGTTTGACATGTCTTGAAACCAACTCATCAGAACAAAATGTTTCAATAACTGGACCGGGCTTTGCAAGACCTGCAAAACAAGTAGCAACTCAGAGGAATGGTTCGGAAGATGATAACCTCACTAAACCATGGGTTTCAAATTTCAATTTCTGAAGAACAAGATGCTACAGGGATTTAGTTAGACCAAGATGCATATTGAATATTTAGCCAGCATTCTACAGAGGCCTCATAATGGGCTAAACTACACAACCCCACCTTTCGTGGTTTTCTTTCTTTCTTTGCCCTGTTTCAGCCCCTGAAGAAGGGGGTCTACAAAGGATACTCCATTGCAAAAAGCTAGTAAGCAACATTCAGCAAAATTGAAAAACTTTTCTGTCAGCAATGCCAGTGGACATTAACCTTCCCGGACCATGTACAGCACAATTGAAGTTACCCAGGAGGTCACAACAGACCTAGACGACTAAGGCTTCATGCAAGAGAGTGAAAGGACCAGAGGGATAACAGAAATAAACAAAACTGCAGTAGCCATTGGCAAATTAAATAAAGTTACATGCTCCTAAGCGTCGGAATTTTATTTGAATCAGCATCACGAAAGATAATTACCAAAACATTTAAAAAAAAAAAATGGCACATATGCATAAGTTCCCCATTTTTTGCTGTTCGTATCACTGCATCAACATCATTTAAAGGAGGAGGGAGGAATTCATATCAAGCAGCAGTTTGGATTAACGCAAATCAATTTCTATGTGGATGTGTTTTAAGGCAAATAAATTTAAAAGAGATAAGAAACCCCTCTGCTAAATGTTTTCACATACTTTATAGAACATTAGTTATTGCTCATAACATGACCTGCATATTCAAGAAAAGTCATCCATTGAAGTACTTTAAGTGATTTGCAAGTGCCAAACTACATAATCAGTTTTTCTTTTTGATAAGTACTTCATAATCAGATGTTCTTGAGGTCTTACTAACAAAATCGAGTTTCACTGCATATATATATATATATATATATATCACATTTCCGCACTTGTGGGATTTCACTGGTTTTGTTGTTGTTGTTGTTGTTGTATAGTACATTTGACAACAACAGTTAGTTACATTTATTGAATAGTTTCACATACCTGTTGTCTCTATAACTATGTGATCAAATTTGTCTCTCCTCTTCTTAACGAGCTCCAAAAGCATCTTAACAAGGTCACCACGTACAGTACAACATAGACAACCATTATTAACCATGACAATGTCCTCATTAGATGAAGAATGACTAGCAACCAATGAGCCATCAATGTCCACCTCACCAAACTGCAATTGGATTTAGTCATATAAAAATCTAAGTAAATGTAGATAGTCCAAATTTCACTAGCCATATCATACTTTGTGAAAGACAGTTCAAGAACTTGATATTGGATGATGATAAGCATGCAAAGTGCATGTGTGATACACATTGTCGACGCAAAATATTAAATAACAAACAATGAGGCATATCATTTAAGAATGGAAGAAATTGATTGGTGCATCAGTACCTAATCTTTATTTTTAGAAAATTTAAATCAGGAAACAACTATGCAAAAGCAAACTCAAATTATAAAATGAAGCGCTGCAATTTGTAGAACAATGCGAAAACTGGCTCATTGTTCTGCAAAAATTTTCCTACAGGTATTATGTTCGTAACTATAGGACAGAAGAAAAATTGGCAAACTTAGGTTGCCACAGTATGTAATAACCACATCAATTAACAAGCTCTAGTGGTAGATTCACATCCTTGTTACTTTGCTCAAATGGTTACTAAGTTTGATAATAGTATTTTGTTTTACAGCATAATGAAAGATAATGACTTAAACAATCAAGCTAGATCGTCATTCTAAGACAGGTGCTTGTAGAAATTGTGAGCTAAGCTGCAAATTTGGGAAGCTGACTCATGAAGGTTTGGTTTATTTTTTACTTTATTTAAGAAGGGACTAAGTTGGGCAACATAGTTATATCTAACTCAATAGATGTCAACCACACAATCAAATGCAAAATGGGAAAGTCAAAGGGCATCCACTTGAAAAACATCTTAGGATATAGAAGTTAACAACAATAGCTGGAGAAGACAAGAAAACCCCATAATACCTCATTTTCTATCACAGCAATCCGCTTCCCATGCTGAGATGTCAGTATATGATTCAACAAAGTAGTCTGCCAGAGCATCCATGAAACAAAGGCATGAGATTCTTATAAGCATAATAATCCCAACGTCTTATATGTGCAAAGTAATTCAGATATTTCAAATCAACATAGAGAAGCACTATATTCCTGGTTCGTATAAATTAAACCCCAAAAGAGAAAAGGAAACAGGGGTGTGATATTAACAAAATCAATTATTTAGTTCCAATTTTGTAGTGGACATAATTTTCATTATACAAAAAAAACTATAGTAACATAAAGCACAAATATTTTTGATATGCTTCATTCTAATATTCAGTAACGTTTTATCAACAACAACTATGCTTTGATCCCAAGCTAGATGAGCTCAGCTATATGAATCCACACTATTAAGATTGCTTGTGTTTTAATATTCAATAACTTAAGTTAGTACAGATAAAAATATTTAAAAAAAGTGAGAATTTGTAATCAAATAAAAAAAAAGTTTGATTCCTCTAACCTTTCCAGAGCCAAGAAAACCAGTAATAACAGTGGCGGGAACGCGACTGTCAAAATTCAAAGCGGCAGCAACGGAAGAATCAGAGTCTTGGGGGAGGTATTCAGGAGAAGTGGAGAAACTTCTAGAATTAGGTGAGCAGAAATGGAATTCTCTGGATACGAACGAGTGAAGAGTTCTCAGGAAATGGGAAATAGGGGGGAAGTTATGAAAAGGACGAGGATTGGCGAGTTTTAGGGACGTTGATGATTTGGAGAGTATATACCTGAGAGTAGCCATTGTTGGGTATAGCGGAGAAATTGTGGGAGATTGTAATTAAACAACGCTTAAAACCTTAAACCCTAGTTGGAGTTTTTGGCAAAAATTTGAGTTGAAAGTTGATATTTACCAGCTGAAAGAGAGAGGCACAGCCGGCTATCGTCATAATTTTTAACTTGGAAAGAAAAATAATAATAACAATTTTTAACTTTGGAAAAAAAATTGGAAAAGTTATTTAGACAAAAAATTTATGGAAAAATCAAGAATGTGCTGGATAATGGAGTAATAGTTTTATTAATGATTTGTACGTGAAGTGAAAGAAGAGTTGTTTTTTCAAATGGAAGTGAAAGAAGAAACTTTTTAATTAACGTTATCACTTCAATTTTGTAAAAGTTCAAGAGCTTTATACAAACTAGATATTTTTTAATTACAGGAGTTTGAATAATATTTGGTTGAAGTTCGCACGCATACTTGATATTAACTTTATTTGGAAAAAAGTTAAAAAATTTGTGACTGAAAATCATCTTTTAAATGTTTTACCAGTATTTCAAATACTAAAGTATTTATGAATATTTATGATCAAACCATTTGAGTATTTAATATTTGTTTATGTCAAGTTTGGATATTAAAGAAAGTTACGAGTAAATGCATTTTTATTCAAAACCTTGTAACTACCATGAAATGGAATATTTAGTGGAAATAAGAAATCAGAGGGAAGGTTAGCAAGATGAGGGGATGAGCCCTTATTGTTTATTTATCTCTGAGAGAGTGTTGGGCAGTCACGATATCTTATGTCCACAAGATGGAAATGATGGAAATGAGAATATTGAGATGGATGGACATATTAAAAGGAATAAGATCAGGAATGAAATTATACGGAATAATGTAAGAGCGGCTTCTGTAGAGGATAAAATGCGCGAAGTGCAGTTAAGATAGTTGGGGCATGTGAAGAGAAGGGACACAACTGCCGCAGTGAAGAGATGTGAGAGGGTAGCCCTAGAAGGTAGGAGGAGAGGGAGAGGGAGAAGTAGACTGAAGAGGTATTGGGGGAGGTGATTAGGCAGCACATGGTGCAGCTTCAACATACCGAGGACATGACTCTTGATAGGAGGTGTGGAAGTTGAAGATTAGGGTTGCAGGTAGTGGAGCGTATCCCATATCGGTAGTATTTATATTGCTCTTGTATTTTCTTATGCTTAGTTTTCTTTTACTACCTGGTGTTTCAGTTTGTCGTTTTTATTCCTGCTCTTGTTTCTTTCGCTTTGGTGGATCTATTATCGTGCTGCTGTTTACTATTTGCTGTTATTGCTATTGCTTCTGTTTACCCTCAAAATCAGATAACAATTGAATTTATACGTGGTTTTAAGGATACGTGATCTAGTTTGATACAAAAATGAGAAATCAAATTGAAACTAGAATTAACGATAAAAATAAATACAAACCACACAAGCCGGGCGGTGTTAGCCTTGTATGTTGACCACCCTCGGGTCAAGAAATGTTGTGATCGAGGTTGGAAATAGAATAATGGGACAATAATAACTAAAAAGATCAGTCTATTGCTATCTTTCGTGATGAGATTCAAAGTGTCCTTACAAATAATTAGACCCCCCTTTATATATTAAGGGAATCCTTCTTTGGGTACAACTCTATATAAGGTAAAAATCTTTTGATTTTGCTAATCAAGTGGTTCCATTGATTCATGCCGAGATTCACGCTGCGATGCTCGACCCATTACGGATATTCTGGATTTCCGTTATTTAGCTTCGACTATCTCCCCTCGAGCATGTTTGGGGTCAGGTTCGATTTCGAATCTCGGGCTCGGTGTTCTCGAGGACGGACATTCTGACCTTGTGTTCTGCTTCGATGAAATTCGGGATCGATCTTCAACCCTTCGCATTCCGAGCCCGAACTGTCTTGCAATAGTCGAGCTTNGTGCAGTTAAGATAGTTGGGGCATGTGAAGAGAAGGGACACAACTGCCGCAGTGAAGAGATGTGAGAGGGTAGCCCTAGAAGGTAGGAGGAGAGGGAGAGGGAGAAGTAGACTGAAGAGGTATTGGGGGAGGTGATTAGGCAGCACATGGTGCAGCTTCAACATACCGAGGACATGACTCTTGATAGGAGGTGTGGAAGTTGAAGATTAGGGTTGCAGGTAGTGGAGCGTATCCCATATCGGTAGTATTTATATTGCTCTTGTATTTTCTTATGCTTAGTTTTCTTTTACTACCTGGTGTTTCAGTTTGTCGTTTTTATTCCTGCTCTTGTTTCTTTCGCTTTGGTGGATCTATTATCGTGCTGCTGTTTACTATTTGCTGTTATTGCTATTGCTTCTGTTTACCCTCAAAATCAGATAACAATTGAATTTATACGTGGTTTTAAGGATACGTGATCTAGTTTGATACAAAAATGAGAAATCAAATTGAAACTAGAATTAACGATAAAAATAAATACAAACCACACAAGCCGGGCGGTGTTAGCCTTGTACATTAACGGCCCTCGGTCAAGAAATGTTGTGATCGAGGTTGGAAATAGAATAATGAGACAATAATAATTAAAGAGATCAGTTTATTGCTATCTTTCGTGATGAGATTCAAAGTGTCTTTACAAATAATTAGACCCTCTTTTATATAGTAGCGGAATTCTATTTTAGGTACGACTCTATATAAGGTTAAAAATCTCCTGATTTGCTAATTAGACGGTTCCATTGATTTGTGCCGAGATTCTCGCCGCGATGCTCGTCCCATTATAGATATTCTGGCTTTCCATTATTTAGGTTCGACAATCTTTCCTCGAGCATGATCGGGGTCAGGATCGGTTTCGAATCACGAGCTCGGTGTTCTCGAGGTCGGACATTCTGGCCTCGTGTTCTGCTTCGATAAAACTCGGGGTCGATTTTCAACTCTTCGCGTTCCGAGCCCGATCTGTCGTGAAATAGTCAGCCCGATTTCGACCGTATACAGTCGAGCCCCATTTTGACCGTATACAGATAGTCCCCTCGTTTTTCGGAGAGTAATGACGAGAAACGATATGAGCCTTAGATTCTCACTATACGAGCTTCTGATTCTTAGTCTGATAAGTGACAATAGACTCATGACGTAAGTGCTACGAATTTGATTCAGTGGCTGATGGTCAAAATCCACAGGTCTAGCAAAAACTCGATTGGATCGATCAACGAAATTTCAATGCCTTGTTGTTTTTCAGACGTCTCCGAGCCGTATTTATATGGCCATAGCCTCTATAGTTCAGGCAATGCCAAATAGGCTTTGTACCCTCGAGTGCTGTTAACTCGGAACGGCCTTAGCCTTTTATTTTGGGTGTTGCCAAATAAGCTTCGTGCCCTCGAATGTTGTTAACTTGGAACGGCCTTAGCATTTTAATTCGGGCGTTGCCAAATAAGCTTTGTGCCCTCGAGTGCTGTTAACTCGGAACGCCTTTAGCCTTTTAATTCGAGCGTTGCCAAATAAGCTTTGTGCCCTCGAGTGCTGTTAACTCGGAATGGCCTTAGCCTTTTAATTTGGACATTGCCAAATAAGCTTTGTGCCTTCGAGTGTTGTTAACTCGGAACGACCTTAGCCTTTAAATTCAGGCGTTGCCTAACAGGTCTTATGCCCTCGGGATCTAGTAACTTGGACCGTCTGAATTTGTTTTTCGGACGGCAGTCCCCGACAAGTGAGAGAGTGATTATTCGAACTCAGGTTAAGGCGGCCCTTGGGCTCGTTTCCTTTAAGGGATCGGAAGCAGGGAATTCCTTGAGAAATGTAAAGGAAAAGTTTTAAAAGACAAGACGTTTGCAAAGAAGAGATTTCACGTTATTCTGCCATGTTTGTATACAAGTTTTGTGTCAAGGTTCGATCAGTCTATTTGAGCATGGTTCATTTGACCGTTTGTACAAGTTTTGAGTTAAGACGGGCCTCGAATGCTGTTGTCACCGATTCGTTACCGGCCTTCAAATCTAGGTTAGTATAATTTACTTGTTGCCTCATTAAAAACCTTGCCGTAAAACCCATTTTGGGACAAAACCAATCCAAGGGAAAAAGAGTGCAACGCGTGCTTTCAGACCTAACATCCCGTATGGCCCCTTGTTTGATACCTGCAAGCGTTAGTTCGTAATTCAAATAAAAGAAAAAATAAAGAACAGGGTCGTACCTTAGCAGTAATACCGCTTTAAGTGAGTTATATTCTAATTGTTCGATAGTTGTTTACCATCCATCTTTCCGAGATTGTAGGATCCCTTTCCGGTGATTTTAATGATACAATAAGGTCCTTCCTAGTTTGTTCCCAGCTTTTCCTCGTTCGGACTCTGTGTGTTCGGCGTGACCTTTCTTAATACTAAGTCCCCGACACTGAAGTATCGAAGGTTGGCCCTTCTGTTGTAATACCTCTCGATCCTTTGCTTTTGAGCAGCTAACTGAACAATGGCAGCTTCCGTTTCTCATCTAACAGCTCTAAGTTCGTATTCATGTCTTCGTGGTTCGATTCCTCTGTTGCATACTGGAATCTGATACTTGGCTCCCCAACCTCGACCGGTATCAAAGCTTCGGCGCCACAAACTAGAGAGAACGGGGTGGCTCCGGTGCTGGATTTCGCAGCCGTACTGTATGCCCATAGGACTTCAGGCAATATTTCCTTCCATCTCCCTTTGGCATCGATTAACCTCTTTTTGAGGTTTTGGAGTATGGTTTTGTTGGTAGATTCAGCTTGTCTATTCCCACTAGGGTGGTAGGGTGCCGGTAGGATCCTTTTGATCTTGTGATCTTCGAGGAATTTGGTTACTTTGCTATTGATGAATTGCTTCCCGTTGTCGCATACGATCTCGCCTGGCATTCCAAATCGGTATATGATGTGATCCCAAATGAAATCGATGACTTCGTTTTCCCTAATCTTCTCATATGCCTGAGCTTCCACCCATTTAGAAAAATAGTCAGTCATAATTAGTATAAATTGAGCTTTACCTGGTGCCCACGGAAGAGGGCCAACGATGTCCATCCCCCACTTCGTGAACGGCCATGGTGATAAAATTGAGTGGAGCATCTCCCCGAGTCGATGGATCATTGAGGCGTGCCTTTGGCATTCGTCACATTTTTGAACAAATTCCTTTGCGTCTTTTTCCATATCGACCCAGTAATAACTGGCTCTGATTATTTTTCAAATCAATGACTCGGCGCCTGAATGGTTTCCGCAGGTACCCTCGTGGATTTCCCTCAAAATGTACTCAGTATCACCCGATCTTAGACATATCACGAGTGGGCCATCAAACGTTCTTCTGAACAAGATTCCGTCTTTGGACAAGCTAAATCCAGCCGCCTTTGTGCGCAATGCCCTCGACTCTTTTGGATTCGAGGGCAGTTTACCGGAGTTGAGACATTTTACGTATTTGTTCCTCCAATCCCAAGTTAGGCTCGTTGAATTGATCTCAGCATGGCCTTCTTCCACTACTGATCTCATAAGTTGTACGACTTTTCCCGAGTCGAACTCGTCGTCTTCGATCGATGACCCCAAGATGGCGAGGGCATCGGTGTCGCTGTTTTGATCCGTATATGTTGTAAGGTCCACTCTTTGAACCGATGTAGTGTCACTTGTAGTTTGTCTAAGCACCTTTGCATCCGTTCCTCTCTGACCTCGAATGTTCCATTGACTTGATTTACCACAAGAAGAGAGTCGCATTTAGCTTCGATCACTTCCGCTCCCAAGCTCCTGGCTAGTTCTAGGCCTGCAATCATGGCTTCATATTCGGCCTCATTGTTAGTCAATTTCACAGTCTTAATAGATTGTCTAATTATATTACCTGTTGGTGGCTTCAATTCGATGCCAAGTCTGGACCCCCTTGCATTCGAGGCACCGTCTGTGAAGAGGCTCCATATTCCCGAGGAAGTTTCTGAGTAAATAACAACTGTCTTTCGACCTAGGGTATTAGGGTCATAGTGAAATCGGCGACAAAATTTGCCAACACCTGAGATTTAATGGCAGTTCGAGGTCGATATTTAATGTCGTACCCACTTATTTCTATGACCCATTTGGACAATCAGCTCGAGAGCTCGGGCTTATGCATAACATTCCTCAATGGGTAAGTCGTTATGACACATATGAGATGACATTGGAAGTATATTTCAGTTTCCTAGAAGCACTTAACAAAGCGAGCGCCAGTTTTTCTAGGTGGGGGTACCTAGTTTCGGCTTCGCCAAAGGTTCTGCCGACATAGTAAATTAGAAATTGCGTACCTTGTTCTTCCCGAACTAGGACTCCGTTTACCGCCATCTCCGAGACCGCCAAGTAAAGGTACAGTTGTTCGTCCTCCTTGGTGTATGAAGCAATGATGGGCTCGATAAATACCTTTTGAGTTCTTCCAAAGCTTGCTGGCATTACGGGATCCATGAAAAGTTGTTCTTCTTTTTCAATAGTGCGAAGAACCAGTAGCTTCTGTCGGACGACCTCGAAATAAATCGCTCCAAAGCGGCTATTCTCCCGGTCAACTTTTGCACGACTTTCACATTGTCTACGACTGTGATATCTTCGATAGCTTTGATCTTTTCAGGGTTGATCTCAATATCCCGATTCGACACCATGAATCCGAGGAATTTTCCGGAACCCACTCCAAATGCGCATTTTTCCGGGTTCAGCTTCATATTGTACTGCTTCAGTATACTGAATGTTTCCTGCAAATGTCTTAAATGGTCCTCTGCTCGCAGGGGCTTAACTAACATGTCGTCAATATAAACCTCCATTTTCTTCCCTAATTATTTCTCGAACATTCGGTTTACTAGGCGTTGGTATGTGGCACAAACATTTTTTAACCCAAATGGCATTACATTATAATAGTATGTGCCATATTTAGTGATGAAGGAAGTTTTTTCCTGATCACCTGGGGCCATCCGTATTTGGTTGTATCCGGAATATGCGTCGAGAAAACTAAGGGTCTTGTGGCTAGCAGTAGCATCGATCATGCGGTCGATGTTGGGCAAGGGAAAAGTGTCTTTAGGACATGCTTTATTCAGATCTTTATAATCTACACACATTCTTAATTTATTCCCTTTCTTAGGGACTACCACTACGTTAGCCAACCAATCCAGGTATTTGACCTCCCGAGTAGACTCTATCTTTAAAAGTTTAGTTACCTCATACCTGATGAAAGCATATTTGATTTCGGACTGGGGCCTCCTTTTTTATTTAACCGGATGGAACTTCGATTCCAAGCTCAGCTTGTGAGTGGTTATCTCCGATGGGATACCTGTCATATCGAGGTGGGACCAAACAAAACAGTCTTGTTAGTTGTAAGAAATTGAATAAGTTTTGTCTTAAGCTCAGGGCTCAGCCCCGAGCCCAGGTATACCTTTCGTCAGGCAAGTCTTCTCGCAGCATGACTTATTTCAGTTCCTCGACCGTCGATTTAGTGGCATCGAAATTATCAGGTGTGATAAAAGATCTGGGAATCCCATAATCATCATCCTCGACATACGCTTGGTTGTTCACATCTGCCAAAGATGGTATTTGTGATTGCAATTTCATCATGTCTTCGATCACTTGGTTTGGAACCGTTGGTGCTGGCATCACCTCTTCGACCGCGAACATTTCTTTCGGGGCTGGTTTCTCCTCATAGACCGTTTTAACTCCATCGGGTGTTATAAATTCAACGCTTGGTGCAGCGTCGAAGGCACCGCCCTCATGTCATGGATCCATGGTCTCCCGAACAGAGCATTGGACCTCATGTCCCCTTCGATCACACAGAACTTTGTTTCTCGAATGGTTCCAGCGGTATTTATCGATAACGTTATCTCTCCCTTGGTGGTCTCACATGCCATGTTTAATTTGTTAAGAACTTAGACTGTAGGAACGATCTAGTTTAGCAGGCCTAGTTGCTCCACGACCCATGATCGAATGATGTTGGCCGAGCTACCCAGATCAATTAACACACGTTTAACTCTAATTTTATGTATGAGTACAGATATTACTAGTGCGTAATTGTGAGGTTGTACAATCCCTTCCGCATCCTCGTCGTTGAAAGATAAAGTTCCCTTCGGCGTGTAATCCCGAGTGCACTTCTCCCTAGTAATCAATATTTTGGTGTGTTTCAACATCGGCCCTGAGGGGTATCGACTCCACCGATGATTAGGTTGATGACGTGTTAAGGTTCTTCTTGCCCCGTCTGTTTGTTGGAATTCCTGTTCCCGAAATGATTTTTGGCTCGGTCGCTCAGGAATTCTCGAAGATATCCTTTATTGTGTAGCCGGGCTACTTCCTCTCTCAGTTGCCGACAATCTTTCGTTTTGTGATCGTGAGTGCCATGATATTTGCATATTTGGTTAGGATCCCTATGGGTCAGATCGGATTGTAGTGGTCGAGGCCATTTAGTATCTTTGATGAGACCGATAGCTGATACAATAGTGGCAGCATCGACATTAAAGTTATACTCCAATAGCCGTGGTGCTTCATTATGCCCGATGGGCCTTTTGAAGCTGCTTTTGGTCATGAGCCCCCGAGTGCTATGGCCTCGGTCATTTCTCCTTTCATTTCTTAGTGAGTTCCGCCCGGATACACCAATTTTTCTATCCCCGTGATATGGCTGATGTCAATCTCTGTTCGATCTTGGTTCGCGATCAATATCCCTTTTGATTTTGTCAAGAGCTCTAACGGGGTAAAAGGATCCCGAAGGGGCCCCGAGCTGATCGTCTTCGTGTCTGCTTTTCAACTGGTACCGGTTATGTATGTCAGACCATGTAACAGTTGGGTATTCTATTAAGTTCTGCTTTAGTTGCTGTAAAGCCGCTGAGCTTCGAATATTGAGTCACTGAGTAAAAGCTTGAACAACCCAATCGTCAGTGACTGGTGGCAGATCTATCCGTTCTATTTGAAACCGGGACACGAACTCTCTGAGCATTTTGTTATCCTTTTGTTTGACTTTGAAAAGGTCCCATTTCCTCATTTCAACCTTGATAGCACCCACGTGTGCCTTCACAAAAGAATCTGCAAGTATAACAAATGAGTCAATAGAATTAGGAGGTAAGTTGTGATACTATATCATGGCCCCTTTTGACAGGGTCTCCCCAAATTTCTTCAACAGAACGGATTCGATCTCATCGTCCTCCAGGTCATTCCCTTTGATAGCACATGTATATGAGGTTACGTGCTTGTTCGATTCGGTTGTTTCGTTATACTTGGGTATTTCGGGCATACGGAATTTCTTGGGATCGGCTTCGGAGCCGCGCTCGATAGAAAAGGTTTTTGCACGAACTTTCTGGAATCCAGGCCTTTTAACACTGGGGGTGCCCCTGGGATTTGATCTATCCTGGACTTGTAGATTTCCACCTTTTTGTCATTTGCCTCGATATTCTCTCCTGATTCTATCCGTCTTGTCAGTTCCTCGAGCATCTTCATAATTCCGGGGTTTGCCCCCGATTGACATTCATTCGACCTTCCTACGATCGATTCATCCCTGTGGGTAATTTCCCGGGAAAGGTCGAGCTCAACCCTGTTCGAGATTTGGCTTCGGTTTTGTAACTGAGCTATCACCGTCTGTTGAGCCTGTGACATTTCGAAGATCATCCGGAGGCTGATCCCGTCTCCTTCAACATTTTGGGGATTTTGAGCTACTGATCGGACTCCTCTATGAACGCTATTTGAGGGGTCGGTAGGCCCGCATCAATTGCCATGTGTGAATTAGCGTCAACCGGGTCAACAACCGGGATCTCGTTGCCGGGCGCTAATTTGTTATTTTCACCTTGGTGGTTGGACTCGTTGTCAACGTGCAAAGGTGCTGATTGAGAGGTTGACATTTCTGTATTATAGCCTGGAATCAAAGACACTCCAAAGAGCAAGTGTGAAGCAGTGAGTGTGTTATGAAGATTTTATCAAATAACCACTATTATCCTTAGCCCCACGGTGGGCGCCAAAATATTTGCCCTCAAAATCGTATAACAATTGAATTTATACGCGAGTTTAAGGATACGTAATCTAGTTTGATACAAAAATGAGAAATCAAATTGAAACTAGAATTAACGATAAAAATAAATACAAACCACACAAGCCGGGCGGCGTTAGCCTTGTATGTTGACTGCCCTCGGGGTCAATAAATGTTGCGATCGAGGATGAAAATAGATATTGAGACAATAATAATTAAAGAGATCAGTCTATTGCTATATTTCATGATGAGATTCAAAGTGTCTTTACAAATAATTACACCCCCTTTTCTATAATAGGGGAATCTTACTTTAGGTACTACTCTATATAAGGTAAAGAATCTCCTGATTTGCTAATTAGACAGTTCCATTGATTTGTGCCTAGAATGCAGCTTACATAAAGTCTCATCAACAACTGCGTCTATGCGCCAAGATGATCACCAAATGAACCTATCATATCCTGCACATTTAGTGCAAAAGTGCAGCATGAGTACGTAAATCAATGCGTACCCAGTAAGTATCTAGCGTAAACCCAGAGAAGTAGTGACGAGGAGTCGACATCGACACCTTCTAGAGGTCCAATAAAGCAATATGATAAATTATAAGCAGATATGAAGCACTACAATAATAATGGGGTAAAACTGTAAGTTACATAAACTCCCAAAAATTTCCTTTAAAGATATAAATTTCAAAGTCTCGTATTCTATCTCAACAGCGCAGATATATCAAGAGCCAGTATCGAACGGATAAGAAAATTCCATATAAATTGTCGGGCATCAATGGAAGAAAAATCTCGTAAATATTCGAATTGCTAGCAATACAACGCACGATTATGCCGAGGTCATTCGGCCCGATCCAGAATAATGTGTACACTACCGAGGGTCGAGCGGCACAAACCATAGATGCATTTATTATACCGCTGAGGCGTTCGGCCCGCTCCACAAGAAAAGAAGAAAATTATCGAATTACGAGACACGTACTTACAATACAGTACATAAGCACAATAATAAATATACCCCTTTACATTTATCAAATATTTTGGTAACAACTCAAGGTGATAAAGCTCGGCCCAATATATTTATATGTTTCTAAATAAATTTCAGTTAAAATTTTAATTAATTAAGCTAGCAAAAATGAGTCCAAACAATTCAAATATTACATGATAAAGTCCTAAGTCTACCTGGACATAAACATGCTTTAGATACATACGGACTCTCGTCACCTCGTGTGTACGTGTAGCACCTACAACTAATATCACATAACAATTACATCACCTAGGTGGTAGTTTCCCCCTCACAAGGTTAGACAGGAGACTTACCTCGTTCTGAAGTTCCATAATCAGCTCCAATGCCTCTCTAACTCTTCAATTCAATCCAAACGATTTGAAACTAGTCAAACAATGTGCAACTCAATCAAAATATACTCCAATGCTTATAATTATTCAATTTATAACAAAACCTGATCCCGCTCTAAAAGTCAATAAAGTCAACCCTTGGGCCCACGTGCTCGAATTCTGAAAAATTTTGATGATAAACTTTACCCGTAGCATTACGAATTCAAATATATGATTTATTCCAAATTCCATGTCCAATTTCGTGGTAAAAATCCAAAAATACCAATTTTCTAGGTTTTCTCTTAAAATCCCACAATTTCCATGAATTTCCATGTAAAAATCCGTATATAATCCAAGTATTTAACTTGCAATAGGTGGATCACTTACCTCGTGTTGCTCGATGAAAACCCCTCAAAATAGCTCCTCAACTTCGGCCAACCCAAGAGAAAATGGGAGAAATGAGAGCCAAGTCTCGATTTAGAAGCTCCACTGCCCTGCAGCTTTCGCACCAGCGGACCACTAGCCGCACCTGTGGAAAAATCTATCGCAGGTGCGGTTCTCTCCAAGCTAGGCAAATCTGCTTCTGCGGACCAAATCCCGCTCTTGAGCGACTGCTTCTGCGGTCCACCTCATGCTCCTGCGCTCTCGCACATGCGGAGACCTTCCGCTTCTGCGACCCCAGCTGTGCAGCTCGCTTTCCACTTCTGCTGAGTATTCTTCGCATATGTAGGCTCGCAGATGCAGAAATATCCTCGCATCTGTGGCCATCCCAGCTTAGTCCAAATGTCGCTTCTGCGACCACAATGCAGTACCTGCGGGCTCGCACCTGCGGCCCTTTCCACGAAGGTGCGATTGCACCAGATCCCTGCTGCCTCATCACTTCTCCCAAGCCCAAATTCTATCAGTTTTTAATTCTATTCGCACCCGGGACCCCGTCCAATTGCACCAACAAGTCCCAATACCTAATACAAACTTATTCAAAGGCTCGAAACTCCACAAATAACCTAAAATCATGAATCAACGATAAAAATATTTCTTTCAACTTTCAAACTTCCAAACTTCGACAAACGCGTCTGAATCAACCAAAACATTCCAGAATAACGCCAAGCTTTACGTGCAAGTCACAAATCACGACATGAACCTATTTCAAGGCTCCAAATCCTGAACGGATATCAGTATTGCCAAAGTCCACCTCAAACCAAACTTAGGAAATTATAAAACCTTCACAATGCCAACTTCCACAATAAGCGCCGAAATGCTCCCAGGCCACCCGATACTCAACTCAAACATACGCCCAAGTTCGAAATCATCATATGAACCTATTAGAACCTTCAAATCCTGAGTTCCGAGGTCGTTTACTCAAAGGTCAAACCTTAGTCAATTCTTCCAACTTAAAGTTTCCGAAATTAGAATTTTCTTTCCAAATCAACTCCGAACTTCCCGAAATTCAATTCCGACCACACGTACAAGTCATAATACCTGAAGTGAAGCTATTCAAGGCCTCAAACCGCTGAACGATGAGCTAGAACTCAAAACGACCGATCTGGTCTACATAACTACATATAGCACATAAGGTGCATGCGCTAGTCTAGGCTAACAGCCTAGCTTAACGACTGTTAACCTTGTGCAATGGCATATAACGCATATATCTCCCAGTTTTAAATCCGTTTCTTCTTCCCCGACAGAATAGTCCTCTCCTTAAAAAAAAAGCTTTTTTGGCCAATAAGGACCCGCACAAGATCCCACAACACAATTTAGTCCCTTTTTTTTACACGAAAATACACGATTTAAGGTATATTCGAGGCACGGAAAAATAATCTTGCTTAAATATTTTCAAAATTGAGGAAAAAGCTTCAAATTTTAAGGCTTCAAATTTTAAGGTATTTTTCTTAATTTTTTGCTTACAATAACTAGATATTTTGTGGCTTCTATTAATATTAAACCATGTATTCTCTTTTTTTCCTTTTTACCTTAGTTTTTAATTAATTTTGTAATTTATAGTTTTTCCCTCATTTTTTATAGTTTCTGTAAAAAAAAATCATGCCTTTTCATTAGTTGTCTATTTTATTTTTTGAATTTTCTGTAATTCTAATTTTCCAGCATTTCTGGAATTTTCGGAAGTTTGTTTTGTTTTTAATTTCTTGAATTTTTTTAAATTTCTAGAATTTTCTTAATTTCTGAAATTATTTTTAAAATTTTTTTTCTTTAATTAATGTTTTGATTAAATTATTTAATTAGATTTAATATATAATTATTAAAGTTAACTTGTATTAATTTGTCATTTGTAAATTAATATGTACTAATTAGTTGTTTGTTAATTAGCTTGTTCCACATATTTATTTATTACTTTGAAAATATAGCATTGTTAGACTATAAAATTGTTAGCAGGTGAGGTCATGGTTTAGAGCTTATTAACTAACTTAGGATTTTGACAGGGTTTCTACCTTAGTAATTTTCCCTGTAGCTACGTCGAAGCGATCCTATAGTCCCGTTGGTATCAGAGCCATGTGAAAGAATAGGGATAGAAAACTAAGTTTAACACATTTTTTCTAATGAATATCATTAGGAAACAGTCTACTGTTAAAAACAGTAGAAAAGAAGAGTATGATATGCCGCAACAATTAGATCTCCTTAATAAGTGGCCGATCCCTAAAATTCAACCTAAGGTTATATACCAGTTAGGTACCTTTGAAAAATTAGGTTTAAAATAAGTAGTCAAAACTACAGAAGAGACTATCACAGTAGATAATAATCATGCTACTTTTAGATTATTATCTGAAAATGATTTAGCTCCTTATAGAGAATCTCATAGATTCTTACATATTGTATTTAATACAAGTTGCGTTCATGCCACTTACATTAAGAGGCTTACCTGAAATCTATCTCATTGGGATTAGTTCTAGATCGGTAGTTGAATTAAAAGTGTGATGATCCACGAAAACATAAAAAAGATAAATTACAAAATATTTAAGAAGATAACTCTATATAGAAATTATTTAATGAATTTTTACAATAATTAACATTCTGAATTAAATATCCCATAATATAAAAATATTTTAGGATTCTTTGACCGTCGAATAGAAAGTTGGATTGATATTTGATCACACCCAACTATGCCTTCTAAGGTCTAGCGATCTTTGCAAATATAATCTGGTTTATAAGTCTGAAGTTGAATCTCACTGGGAATTAACCTACTTACCACAACTACTCGTCTCACAAGAATACAAGTAATCAACCTCCAGAAGTGTCAAATAATGAGTTTTAAGTGTTTACTAACTAAAAGAAAAGTAATTAAAATGTTGTAGTTTTATTACTACTAAAATAATGTTGTAGACAAAATTGAAAAAGTCTAGCGTTATGATTTCATTAATTGCCGGAATCCTCCTTGCTACGTCTCCTATAATTTCGCCTAAGTATGTCTACTGATCGTGAACATTTTAGGTGTCGTAATTCTCTTCGGATCAACTACAATAATTTACTAGGTATATTCTCCTGAACTATGCTAGTTGGTACTATTTTATCGCTCAGTATGACCACGTCAAGACTTTGTTATTCCTAAACCCACCTTTAAACCCGTTTATTCCCCACATACATTAGGAGTGATGTTATTCAACAACTATATATCCTTTTCCAAGCAATACACAATAAATAGGAACAGTTAATTGAGGATCCTTCAATCAACAAAGATAATCACGTAGTTGAACAAGTAGAAAAAATTCAATAGTAAGATTATATTAAATGCAACGAAAAGTCATCCTCCAAGAGTTTCCATCAAACCCTAGATAAAAGAATTTAGCTACTCATAATTTTTGCATGATTGCAATATTAGAATTCATCACCAATAATAATAATAAAAAAGAAGAAGATAAAAACTCGTTTCCGAATCTTCCCTTGCTCCTTGCTTGTTCTTGTCTTCAAAGATGTTGTGTATACCCTCAAAAAGTCATTTTTTCATGTATTATATTCCTTAGGATTTATATGGGGAACTAATCAATTCAATCTTGGATAAGAAGCTGAAATCCGCGTCCATGCTTGCGCGTTGCGCTCCCGTAGAAGCGGACTCAACCTTTGAAATTTTTCCATTTCGCAAAGCGATCCACGCCTTCACTTTACTTTACTGTTTTGTGCACTTAATTGTCTCTTTTTTCGCGTATGTTTTAGTGTCATGCACAGGATTGGTCGAGCTCCCAGTTCTTCCCATCTCTTCCTTTTTATAACAAATTGACATCTTTGATCACTTATCATCCAAACTTACTCCTACACATAAGAAATATGTGATAGGAATATTTCACTTAAAACGCCATATAATCTCTCGTAACTCACACGGAAAATAAGATGAAAACACACTAAAAAATATACATTTTTGGTTATTTATCACCAACTCACACTTAAACTCTTACTTATCCTCGAGCAACTTTAAAACTAAGTACACTTGCAAGAAGCAAATTTCCAAAACTGCTCAAGCATCATCTAGTGACAATGGTTATATCAACGCTTTCCTTTCCTCAAGTTTTAAATCTTGCCAAGACTAATTAAAAGATAGTTGTGTTACTAGTTCTAACATCCTAGCCTTAAAAATTGACTCCACTATATTCCAACTACGACTTGCTTCTTGTGCCAACTCAAAAACCAAGGACTTTACCAATCCTTTACAAATCATGTGCCTCACCAGAACACCAAAGAAAGACAATAGTCCACAAACTCAAATATGACTTCAAGTATAATTTAAGGACTCACAAATTGAAAGAATTTACTTACTCTCGCAAAGAACTCATATGCCACCCAAGTTCATACCATAGGTTTACTTGTAGTGTAACACTCAATTAATTTAAGCTCGCACAGACTAAGATCAAGTAGAACTTTATAGGTTGTCATGTAGGCTGAGGAATGAGTAGGATATATTTGGGAAAAAAAGTGACTAACCCTCCTAAGCACTTTAATACACTAGATTTTACTTCCAAACACCATCTTATCACGATCAAATCAATGTCTTGCCATGAACCCATACACAATTAGGCCCTTCTTCTTTAATCATATCAAATCATAGATACTCACCAGCCCAAATCAAGATATGGGAGGTGTTATTTTTATTTTTTGTTTTCTTTTGACACTCTCCTTCATTTTGGTATTTCCAGTTAATAATACTTTTAAACACAAGTGAACATTCTCGGCCTTTCTACGGTTTCACTCAAAAGCTACATGACCTCTTTCTTTACTCTTCTAGCAACATAAGTAAATTCGGAGGTAAAGGGTGCATAAGATTTGATTAAGAACAAAAGGGGTACTTGACTTGTAAAGCAGGTGCCCACAAAAGGTCTACAAGCTCAAAAGGTCTGCCTATGGATAATATTAGCACTAATAGGCAAAAGAGGCTCAATGGTCATCAAAGAAACACCTGTATCATCTCCTAGATGTAGATCGATCGCTCTAGGTAGAAAACTACATAAAGGGTCTCTACTAGTATATATATTCTTTGAACCTTACAAGACTTAATCATTTTGCTTCGACTCGCACACGGGGTCTAGACTAGCAAGGGATGGCACAAAGAACAATCAAAATTATCACCTCACATAATGCACATGACTTACTCAGGACGGCTCAGACCCGACTTTCAAGTTAAAACACTAGCAAGTCATTATATAATATGAGCACACATAAAGTAATAACAGGAGTCAATAGACAAGACTAAGTGTCAAAAGAAAGCCATAGATACTCTCGAGGCATGTAATCACAGAAACCATGAAGAAAGTACTCAATTCAAATTCTCCAGGACTAAGCCTCGATATAAAACATGTCAAAAAGTACAAATACACAAGCTCTTTCCGTTCCATTATCACTTTAAAAAGAAAAAAACAAAGAATTATTTTTTGTATTTTTTTAAAACTTAAGTAATTCACGAAAACTGTCAAGGAAATTCATCGTCAGGCAAAATCCACAAATTTTATAAAGTTTGAAAACTACCTAAAAGTATTCGATTCAAGAAAATGGCATCCTCGGGAAAGAACCGTAATTTAAAAATGTCACGACCCAAACTGGAGGGCCATGACTCGCACCCGCGCCATACTTGCTGAGCACCAATGCACATTTTATCTAAATTTTCTTATTATCTATAAGGGCCGATAAGATCAGTATAAATGGTAGGCATGAATCCTAAACAAACAACAATGACAGGTAATGGCATGAACATATATATCATGGGCCAACAAGGCTGTCAGGAGGCTATGTATAAGGTACGAGCTGACAAGCTGCCATGAGAGACTATACAACAAAAATTAGTCGACAAGGATTTCCAAATAGTACATGAGTGGACACCTGTCTATGAGCCTCTAAATGAACATAAGTGCTGAAACATTGCCAGAATAGGGCCCCGACATACCCATAACGTCTATAACAAAAATGCATACCAAGACCACGGCAAGTCCGGAGAAGGGATCTCGCTAATAACAGCTGAATTGGGCAGCCTACTATGGTGGGGGAGCTTTGCCTACCTGTCTATCAAGACCTGCAGCACGACATGCAGCGTCCACAAATAAAAGGACGTCAGTACGAATAAAGTACTGAGTATGTAAGGCAGGAAAGCGTACGTAGGAACAATAGTGTAAATAGGGATAGAGAATATACAACCTGTAACATCTAGGTGTCTCTGAGGGCTACTGACATGAATGCATGGTACATACATACATACATATACATATATATCTATATATATATATATACACACACACACACACACACACACATAAACTTTTAAAACATACGCCTCTGTGGGCATCATTAACATCATATCGTACCAGGCCCTAATAGGCTCGGTAAAAACGTACCCGGCCATCATAAGGCTCGGTAGAGTCGTACCTGGCCACGTGGAGCTCGGTAAACCCAACTGATTAGTGGTTGCAAAATAGGTGCCGTACCCGACCGACTATAGCGCGGCTCGGTAGAGTAAAATAGATACATATATATGATGTGTGCTGGACTCATTGGAATCACATTTTAATCTTTTCGGAGTGACATAAGGTCGGTATCCTCCGTACACATTATTAGGACTAAATCCTCATCAAGAATCTTATAAGAATCAGGAAGTACCAACAACACTGATAACATATGAATAAGAGAAGTAACATCAACATCAATCGTTCCATAAGAAGGGAAACAATGTAAGTACTGCTAGCCTCTAAGAGTGGAGTATCTTTGGAAGCTTGTTCATTATATTACGCACAATCGAACTTGTGCAAAAGAAGGAAAAGGATAGCTTCACATACCTTGTATATACTGCCCGATATCAAGCTATGAAAATGCCACAACTCCTTAGTCTACAATAAGAGAAATGACACTATCATTATCGTTAAGCGTTGTAACTATTATGTATCAACCGTAACCTATTTTACGATGAAACGGACAACACCTCCCCTATTTTAATGACTTCCCACAAGTTAACACAATCACCAAACAGCCCAAACAACATACAAAATAATCATATTGAGTCTCCCAAAACAGTCCACCAACTAACAATATTACTAGCAAGCCTTTCGACATATATCTCACAAGTTCTAGCTTCAACGACTTAGCCGTAACTTGGATAATCTTAAATACATGTAGGGTAAGAGGTTCCTTACCTTTAAATAGAAAGAACAACTCCAATTTGACCTTAATTGACCACGAAATATCCCTCCAATGCTGCCACAAGAACAAGGAAGCGAAGCTAGCAATCAATTAGGGTTTTTCGACACTAAAATCACTTTAGAAGACTTGAAATCACCTAGGGTTGATATTAAAACTTGAGGGAGTATTTTATAGAACACAAAAAACTTAAAACAACCTCCCACACGAGCTGGAACAACACAAAAATCAGCAACAACTAGAAGAACAAGGAACTTACTAGCGCCGCGGGATTCCCTATACTTGATTTGTGTTGTTTGCCCTTTGTCTTAGTCTTGGATCATGAGAGAACATTGAGAGGATGTTCTTAGGGTTCTAAGGTATGCATATAATAAACACTAATGACTTAAAACGGGGTTGAGACGTGTTATATACATCTATATGTCTTAACCGCCTATGTGGGCCCCATAGAGAGCTGTTTGCCGTAGTCTCGCAAAAACGTGAATATCTCTCAACTCGGAGATCTTATCGACAAACGGTTTAATGCGTTAGAAACTAGACTCACATACCTTGAATTTTATGGGTAGATCACCCCGTAATTCAAAGTAAATTGGGAGAAAAGTTTAGTGACATTTGACCTAAAGTATAAGTAAAATTATGAACATAAGTTGCGACAACTTTTGTCGACTTTTGTTTCATAACTCGTTTGACTTCAAGACTTATGAAACGGATATTATATGATTCAAATACCTTAGAAAACAACCTCTTGGTAATATTAATCACCTCTAGATTTACTCAAAAATACGAGTTACAACATCCTTGATTCGTTTAACTTATAGTACTTGTTAGCCACTCTTATACACCCTTGTATCATTTAAGACCAATATGACTTAATTCTTATCATATCAAAGATAATCTCTTCTCGGACCTACGTAGACTATTTTACGGCGTAATCTAACGTATGCAAATATGGGTTGTAACAACCCCCCCCCTTAGGAACATTCGTCCTCGAATGTAAGGGTTTACGGGGAGTCTAACTCATCGTGGATTTCAGACGGAAATTTCCGGCTGAGTTTCCTCTATAAAATGGACACTAGTCAAACTTGCAAGCAGTTAAACCCAACCTATGGCCTTACAAGGCTATACAAAGCATTATAGATATGTACATTATCTGCATATCACCATTTTGTATTAAGAAAGAGTATTCTCAAGTTATTGCTTACCTCATAGAGACATTTCTCCTTCTAATGCGTCCTGCGTTCCCCCGGCATCCTCTATCTTCATTCTGGAACAGGTAAGGGTATTTAGACTTCATCTCATCTTCTGCTTCCCATGTCATTTATTTCGTATTATTGTTCCTCCACAATACTTTAACGGGAGCTACATCCTTTGTTCTCAGCTAGCGGACTTGTCGATCTAATATAGCCACTAGCATTTCTTCATATGAGAGATCCTTTGTAACTTGTACATCTTTGATAGGGATGACCCGAGAATGGTCTCTAATACATTTCCTCAACATAGATACATGGAATACCGGGTGGACAAATTCCAATTCGGATGGCAATTCTAAATCATAAGCAACCTGTCCAATTCGTCGAAGAATTTTGTACGGCCCGATATACTACGGACTTAGTTTACTCTTCTTCCCAAAATGCATAACGCCCTTTATCAGTGAGATCCTTAGGAAAACCCAATCACCAACCTCAAATTCCAGGTCACGATGTTGAACATCGGAATAAGACTTTTGCCTGCTTTGTGCCGTCTTTAGTCGCTCTTGTATCACTTTGACCTTCTCAATGGCTTGGTGAATCATATTTGGCCCATATAATTTTGTCTCACCGACTTCAAACCATCCAACTGGTGATCTCATCTCCTCCCATACAGTGCCTCGTACGGGGCCATTTTAATACTAGAATGGTAGCTATTATTGTAGGTGAATTCTATGAGTACCAGATGGTCATCCTAGTTCCCCTTGAAATCTAGAACACATGCTCGTAGCATATCTTCGAGTGTCTGAATGGTACGTTCAGCCTGTCCGTCAGTCTGCAGATGGAATGCGTGCTGAGATTCACTTGTGTGCCTAAACCCTTCTGAAAAGACCTCCAAAAGTTAGCTGTAAATTGAGTCTGATATAATAGATAATGGCACACCATGAAGCCTAACAATCTCCTTGATATACACTTTCACATAATCTTCAGCTGTGTAAGTTGTCTTAACTTGCAGAAAATGGGCACATTTTGTAAGTCGATCAACTATCACCCAGATAGAGTCAAACTTATAATAAGAGCGAGGTAATCCCATAATGAAGTCCATATTAATCACCTCCCATTTCCAAGTCAGAATCTCTATATTCTGAATCAATCCACCGGGTTTCTGATACTCAATCTTTACTTAGGGTACTGGGCTACAAGTTCTGCAATAGACTTCTTCATGTTATCCCACCAATACTGCTCCTTAACGTCATGATACATCTTTGTCGAACCGAGATGGATGGAATATCGGGACTGATGAATCTCAATCATAATTTTCTCTCGCAACGCTGCTACATTAGGCACACATAATCGGCCCTGGTATCTTAGTGCTCCATCTCCTCCGATCTCGAAAGCCGTAATTTTATACTGCTGATGCTCTCTCTCAATCGTACTAAGGTAGGATCTTCATATTGCCGTGCTTTTACCTCGGCTACCAAATATGATTCTAATGTATTCTGTACAATAACACCTCCGTCATCAGAGTCTAATAATCTGATTCTCATATTGGCTAGCTGATGAAGCTCTTTAATCAACCCCTGTCTACCTGCCTCAACGTGTACTAAGCTTCATATTGACTTACAACTGAGAGCGTCTGCCACAACATTAGCTTTACCTGGATGGTACAATATCTCGACTTCGTAATCTTTCAGTAATTCAAGCCACCTACGCTGCCTCATATTCAATTCCTTCTGCTTGAAGATGTATTGTAAATTTTTGTGATATGTGTAGATGTCAACATGGACACCGTATAAGTAGTGACCCAAATCTTCAACACATATATTACTGCAGCCAATTCCAAATCATGAGTCGGGTAATTATTTTCATTCTTCTTCAATTGTCTTGATGCATAAGCAATCACCTTCCCACGTTGCATCAATACGCACCCCAAACCTATATTTGAGGCATCACAATATACCACATAACCTTCAGTTCCTTCTAGGAGAATGAGCACTGGTGCGGATGTCAATCGATTCTTTAGCTCTTGAAAACTATCACAAGCGTCAGACCACTGGAACTTGGTAGCTTTCTATGTTAACTTAGTCAATGGTGCTGACTTAGAGGGAAACCCTTCTACAAACCGCCTATAATACCTGCTAGCCCCAGGAAGCTGCGGACTTCTGACAATATTGTAGGTCTTGGCCAACTCTTCACTGCATCGATCTTCTGAGTGTCGACACTAATACCCTCGTAAGATATCTCATGGCCATGGAATGCTACTGAGTTTAGCCAGAATTCACATTTGGAGAGCTTAGCATATAACTTACAATCCTGAAGGGTCTGTAATACTATCCGAAAGTGGCCCGCATGTTCCGCCTTCGAACGAGAATACACCAGAATGTCATCAATGAACACGATCACGAACACATGAAGATAGGGCCTGAATACACTATTCATAAGATACATAAAAGCTGCTGGGGCGTTTGTTAGCCCGAATGACATCACCAAGAACTCAAAGTGCCCATATCTTGTCCGGAATGCCGTATTTGGAGTATCCTTCTCCTTAACCCTCACCTGATGATACCCTGAACGTAAGTCAATCTTGGAAAAATACTTGGCACCCTGGAGTTGGTCAAACAGGTCATCAATCCTTGGAAGTGGATATTTGTCCTTTATAGTATACTTATTCAACTATCGATAATCGATACACATCCTTAACGACCCGTCTTTCTTTCGCACGAACAAGACTACCGCACCCTAAGGTGAAGTGCTAGGCCTAATGAAGCCCTTATCCAGCAAGTCGTTCAACTACACCTTCAACTCTTGCAGCTCTACTGGGGCCATCCTGTATGGAGGGATAAAGATCGGTTGAGTGTGAGGAAACACATCAATGCTAAACTCAATCTCCCTTTCAGGAGGAAGACCTTGGAGTTCATCTGGGAAAACATCTGGAAATTCATTGACCACAAGGATTGATTGTAGAGTAGACGGCTTCGCCTCCACGTCCCTAATACGAACAAGATGATAAATGTAACCCTTTGAGATCATCTTCCTTGCCTTAAGATAGGAAATAAACATACCTTTCGGTGTAGCAATGTTCCCCTTCCATTCGATGACGGGTTCACCAGAAAACTGAAACTAACCACCTTCGTACGACAATCAACAATTGCATAGCATGAGGCCAACCATTCCATTCCCATTATCACATTGAAATCAACCATTTCTAACTCAAATAAATTCACCGAGGTTTGAAAACTACAAATCATCACTGTACAACCTCTATATACCCTTCTAGCAATCACTGATTCTCCTATCGGAGTAGATACCGCAAATGGCTTACTTATTAATTCAGGTTTGACGCCAAACTTATTAGCCACGAAGGGGGTAACATATGATAATGTAGATCCCGGATCAATCAACGCATATACATCATAAGAAAACACAGACAATATACCTATAACAACATCCAGAGATGACTCCAGATCCTATCGACCTACTAGACCATATGTTCGATTTTGGGTACCACTCAAACTCAGCACTACACCTCTACCTCTACCATGACCTATCGACTGCTGAAAACCCCGTGCTGGAGGTCGAACTGATGAGGAAGAACCAGACACAGATCCAGTCGGCTGACCTATACCACCACCTCCCATGTTAGGGCAATCCCGCATTATATGGCCAGGCTATCTGCAAGAATAATATGCATCGGAACCTCGACGACATAGTCCAAAGTGGGCCTTGCCGCATTGATCATAACGAGGTGTTAGGGGTCTCGTCTGACTAGTATCCCTATGATATTGTGAACCTGATGCCCGTGAACTCTGACCTGAACTAGAAAAGGTAAATTGATCATACTGAGGCCTCTGAAAGCGTGAGGAGCACTAGCTACAGGTGGCGTGGGGCGTGATACTACCTCTGAAGTCACCAGAATACCCTGCAAATCTCGCCCTCTTATGCTGGCCCCTACCCTGCTCCCTGTTTTCTCTTTGCTGGCGCTTACGATCCTTTATTGTCTGGGCATAAGCTTGAATACGGGAAATATCCATGCCCTCTACCAAGGAGGCTGTCGTGCACTCGTTTATCAGATGTGGTCCCATCTCGTTCATGAATAGGTGCACCCTATCGCTCGTCTCGGCCACTATATGGGGAGCATACCTTGCTAAAGAATCAAACTTCATACTATACTCCCGCACACTCATATTACCCTATCGAAGGTTCAAGAACTTATCAGTTCTAGCTCGTCGTATCTCAACTGGCAAGTAGTGTCGAAGAAAGGCCTCAGAAAATTCCTTCCACACAGGTGGGGGAGCGTTCGGACCCCTGGATCTCTCCCAACTATCATACCAGAAAACTGCTAAATCCCGTAACCGATAAGAAGCCAACTCTACTGCCTTCGTATCACTAGCATGCATAACCCGAGTGTAGGATGAACCTGATCAATAAAAGTCTGCGGGTCCTCCTTGGGGTCTGATCCGGTAAACAGTGGAGGATCTAGATTAATAAAATCACGAACTCTCGCACTAATCGGTTTATCAGCAACACCGGTATTCTGCCTCTGATCCTGAGCAGCTACCAAGCTAGTCAACAACTATACTGCACTCCCCATATCCTGGTCTACAGTGCCAGACGGAGGAACTAGAGGTGCTGGGTGCCTCCTAGTATACTCTGGAGGAGGAGTAGATGAGGTATGAGACGACACCTCACTCTGAGGCTCACTTTGGGCTACTCTGGCTGGAGGCACCTGACTGGTACCCTCTCCCCCAGCTGTATCAAGCCGTCTACTAATCATTTGGTTCTTAGTCGAAGGCATCACTGAAAGAAAACATGGTGAATATTAGAGACAAACACTTATCATTCAACTCTACGCACGATCTAGATTCAGGAAGAAGGCAACAATCCTAAATGTCATGTAACCTCCTGATTATAAATGTGGCGTGCTACACATCTATAATCAAGACTCTACTAGACACAGCTCATAGACAACCCCTAGGACAAACCTGCTCTGATACCAAGTTCGTCACGACCCAAACTGGAGGGCCATGACTGGCACCCGGGCCATACTTGCCGAGCACCAACGCACATTTTATCTAACTTTCCTTATTATCTATAAAGGCCGATGAGAATAGTATAAATGGTAGGCATGAATCCTAAGCAACCAACAATGACAGGTAATGGCATGAACATATATATCATGGGCCGACAAGGTTGTCATGAGGCTATGTATAAGGTACGAGCTGACAAGCTGCCATGAGAGACTATACAACAAAAATTAGTCGACAAGGATTTCCAAACTATACATGAGTCGACACCTGTCTATGAGTCTCTAAAGGAACATAAGTGCTGAAACATTGCCAGAACAGGGCCCCGACATACCCATAACGTCTATAACAAAAATGCATACTAAGACCACGGAAAGTCCGGAGAAGGGATCTCGCTAATAACAGCTGAACTGGGCAGCCAACTATGGTAGAGGAGCTTCGCCTACCTGTCTATCAGGACCTGCAGCACGACATGCAGCGTCCACAAATAAAAGGCCGTCCATACGAATAAAGTGCTGAGTATGTAAGGCAGGAAAGCATACGTAAGAACAATAATATAAATAGGGATAGAGAATATACAACCTGTAACATCTAGGTGCCTCTGAGGGCTATTGACATGAATGTTTGATACATAGATATATATACATAAACTTTTAAAATATACGCTTCTGTGGGCATCATTATCATCATATCATACCCGACCCTAATAGGCTCGGTAAAAATGTACCCGGCCATCATAAGGCTCGGTAGAATCGTAACCGGCCACATGGAGCTCGGTAAAACCCAACTGATCAGTGGTTGCACAATAGGTGCCGTACCCGACCGACTATAGCGCGGCTCGATAGAGTAAAGTAGATACATATATATGATATGTGCTGTACTCATTGGAATCACATTTGAACTTTTCAGAGTGACGTAAGGTCGGTATCCTCCGTACATGTTGTTAGGACTAAATCCTCATAAAGAATATTATAAGAATCAGGAAGTACCAACAACATTGATAACATAAGAATAAGAGAAGTAACATCAACATCAATCGTTCCATAAGAAGGGAAACAATGTAAGTACTGCTAGCCTCTAAGAGTGGAGTATCTTTGGAAGCTTGTTCATTATATTACGCACAATCGAAGTCGTGCAAAAGAAGGAAAGGGATAGCCTCACATACCTTGTATATACTTCCCAATCTAGTCATGAAAATGCCACAACTCCTTTGTCTACAATAAGAGAAATGTCACTATCGTTATCATTTAAGAGTCGTAACAATCATGTATCAGCCATAACCTATTTTACGATGAAACGGACAGCACCTCCCCTATTTATATGACTTTCCGAAAGTTAACAAAATCACCAAAAAGCCCAAACAACATAAAAAATAATCATATTGAGCCTCCCAAAACAGTCCACCAACCAACAACATTACTAGCAAGCCTTTCGACATATATCTCACAAGTTCTAGCTTCAACGACTTAGCCGTAACTTGGATAATTTAAATACATGTAGGGTAAGAGATTCCTTACCTTTAGTCAAAAAGCTTTAGATTCTTAGTTAATTGTAGTTAGAATTCATATAAATCTCCATTGTTGATCCTCCTGGATAGCAATCTAGCTATAAACTACAATAATACTGTTTAAATCCAATCCCTATGGACACGATATCATACTATACTATCTTTGACTAGCAAGCACAATTAAAATGTGTGTTTTGCGTTTGTCAGATGGCGCCGTTGCCGGGGATTGACAATAGTGTTTGAACTAGTTTGTATTGCTAATTCAGGGATTTATTTTATATTTTCTTATACTTTTATTTTGTTCTTCACGGGTTTCTCTTCTAGGTGCAGGGCAACAGGTTAAGTCCGTAGTGTATGACACAATCTTCTTGTAAAGAAGTAATACCTTACAACCCAGAATTGGAAAAACACCTGCGGCAACTGAGGAAGGAGAAAGAGTTCACCGTAAGGTTCTTGGGGAAAACTTTAACCCAAGAATACATGGCTAATAACAATGACAATGAGGTAGAGGCAAGCAGTGCATAAAGCTGCTGAGGAAACTATCAAAGACAATAGGGGTGGACGATTCAATCTAAATCGACCCTTGATTGAAGACCAGTCCGAGAATGCGGTACTATGGCTTGGTAAAGCATTGGGTGACTAAGCCAGACCAGTCTACAATCAAGGATTGTCAAGTGTTAGAACATCTCCAATTGCAGCCTATAATTTCGAGCTGAAGCAAGGTTTGCTTCAAACCATTCAAAACAACTGCGTTTTCAGAGGGAAGATGAACGAAGATCCAAAAACGCATCTGATGGACTTTGAGGAGATTATGAACAACTTTTAATACAATGGAGTGTCACAAGATGCAGTGTATTTGAGGGCATTCCCTTTTTCACTTAAAGATGATGCGAAGCAGTGGCTTCGAAGCTTACCAAATGGATCAATTAGAACATGGAAGGAAATGACCAGAAATTTCTTGATAAATATTTCTCCTCAGCTAAGACGGTCAAGTTTAGAAGAGAAATCCATAACTTCTGCCAGAAAGAGAATGAAACTGTTTTTTAACCATGGGAGAGGTTTAAGGAGTTCGTTAGGAGGTGTCAACATAACAGAATTGATGTAACTTCAGGTTTTTTGGGATGAATTGACACCGATCTCACGTAAAACATTGAGAAATGAAGTTGGAGGCCCCTTTATGAAGAAGACTCCAGAGGAGATAGTTACAATTCTTGATGAGTTATCCGAAGATTCTAATCAGTGGCCCTCTGATAGTGTGGAAAGAAGAAAATCAACTGGTGTTCACCAAGTTCATGCTACTACATCTGTGCAAGTACAACTTGATGCTATGGCTAAAGAAATATGAAAGCTAACTGTAGCTTCGATGCAAAATGTACACCACGCAGCTTGTGATATATGTGGAAGAGGACACCCTACTCATGAGTGTCAAGCCTCAACTGAGGAAGTGAATGTTGTAGGAAACTATAATTTAATGGACAGGGTCAGAGGCACCCAGTTTTTCATGGAGTTCACATGGGGGTACTGCAAATGCATGGCAAAAAAACAACCCCGGATTCCAGGAACAAGGAGCTCCAGTTTTCAAAATCAGCAGAGGCAGCAGTATCAATCTCCACAATAGAATCAACCCAGCATAGAAGATCTTATGAAGACCTTCATTATCAAGACAAATGAGAGGCTTGATGTCCATGATGCAGCTATCAAAGAATTGGGTACATATTTTCGAAGTCTAGAAAGACAAGTTGGGCACTTAGCTACTCTAATGTCTGAGAGAGCCCCAGGAACACTCCCGGCTGATACAAAAAGAAATCCCAAAGAAACAGTGAATGCTGTAACTTTGAGAAGTGGGCAAGTGTTGAACAATCTCACCCCAATCCACAAAGATGTGAGAAATGAAAAAGAAAGTGGGAAGCAGCTGAAAAGTGGTGTCAAAAAGAAGAAGGAAGAAAACTCGAGAAGGGAGGAACTTGAGGCGAGCAAGCATATGCCTGCACTGCCTTTTCCCCAAAAGCTAAGTAAAGAAAAGTTAGACAAGCAGGTTGAGAGATTTCTAGATATGCTGAAACAATTTTACGTAAACCTACCATTCACAGAAGTGCTCTCACAATGTCGGCTTATGCCAAGTTCTTGAAGGAGATCCTGACAAACAAGAGGAAAATAGAAGAGACCTCAGTGGTCAAGCTTACAAAGTATTGCAGTGCAATATTGCAAAACAAACTCCCACAAAAATGTGGAGATCCAGGGAGTTTTACCATACCTTACTCTTTAGGCACTACTAATTTTGATAAACCTCTATGTGATTCTGGTGCCTCAATTAATTTAATGCCTCTATCTTACAGGAAATTGGAGAAGGAGAATGGAGAGATAAGGTCTTCACCAATATCTTTGCAGCTGGTAGACCAAACGACTCTAATATCCGAGGGAATAGTTGAAGATGTCTTAGTAGGGGTAGATAACTTTGTATTTCCTGTGGATTTCATAGTGGTTAATATGGAAGAGAACAAGGACGTTCTCCTCATCCTAGGAAGACCATTCCTAGCAATGGGTAGAGCAATATTAGACATACATGAGAGAAAACTCATGCTTAGAGTGGGAGAGGAAACTATGACTTATGATATGGATGTATAAACGGGGGTAAAAAGGGAGAAGCTAGCTGTTAGTGTTTTGTGAAAAGTGAAGGGCATGACAGAGAAGGCTGCAGTGAGTGAAAAAGATGTGTGGGGTGTACTCCAAGAAGGCTGAGAAGAAGCTATCTGCATGGATGAGTGCACTAGTTCGGACGCGAGGAATGGAGCCTAACTTCGACTCAAATCCCAACTAGATGTTCAGGGAAGTTGTCCTTACCTCTTTCTTTTTATTTGTGTGTCATAGGGACGTGACACAATTCAAAGTGTGGGGTGGGGATGTATATATGTATAGAATGTATAAACGTCTGTGTGTTTTCGTAATCCATTTGATTGAAAATTTTAAAACTTTTTATTTTTCCCGACGATGGATGTCATTCGACAGGTTTCTTGAGGGATTAAGTCGAAGAAAAAAAATTCCGGTAGTATAATAATTTTCCTTGGTTTTTCTTTGTGCTGTGGTTCTTTTCCAAGGGTGTTGTTTGAACCGGGTGTAGTCAGCTTTATTGTTTTTAGGAGTAGGAGATCTTGTGCTGTGATGTTAAATGAAAGCAATATCTCTTGACTTAATTATGCCTTGAGAATAGTATGTGCTTTAGTTGTGACGCTTAGACTCAATTTTTGACTCTTGTACAGGCACCTTAAATTGTACCATCTTAACTTTGCTTAACTACTTTGATTAGAGTGTCTTAATGAGTCCGATCCTGAGTGAGTTTTGTGCCATGAGTGTGTGAGGTTTCGTGTGTTCTGTGCATTGCATTTGGTGTCTAGAACTTTTCCCTGTGTTTGCAAAGCGAAATAGTTTTTTATTCAGTCTTGGAAGTGATATAGGCGTCTCTTTGTTGAGCTAGCTATATATTTTACCCACCAAATTGTTATGTATCGTAGTTAATCCCATTGAGCATGTAATCCTGTTTCTTTAGTAACCACATTACAAGCCTTACCCTTTTGTTTGAATTGACCATCTATTGAACCATTTACCTCTCGTGAGCACTTGAAATTGGTATGAACTTTTTTAAAGTTGAAGTATGGGGTGGTTGGTTTGGCTTTTGAGTGGAACTATTGATATAAAGAGAAAGGTGCACTGTTGTGAAAAAGTATGAGCCACTTGAATTCAAAAAAAAAAATGAATACAAAAAAAATAGTTTATATTCATTGATAGTGGTAACTCTTGATGTATTTGTACTTAAAGAAGTTAGGAGTTGACAGATATGAATGTGAAGGTGGAGTTATGGTCTAAGTGTGGGGTTTAAAGGTTAAGTATATGTATTAAAAGTGCTTAGAGAGGTTACTCTTATATCTAAATGTATCTTGCCCGTCCAGCAGCCTACATTACAACCAATTAAAGTCCTACTTGATCCTTGACTGAATAAGCTCGATTAGTAGAGTAGTACAGGGCAAGCCTATGGTGCATCTTTTGTGGCATATGAATGTTGTTTCTTAGAGGGAGTGAATTGTTTCTATCTTGAGTTCCTAATTATTCTTAACTTTTATTGTGTGTATAACTACTCTCTATTGTTGGGTGAGGGCACTTGATTCATGAAGGAAAGGTATTGTCATTGACCTCTGTGTTAGAGTAAGTGAGCGAGTTGTGAAAAATGCGTGGTGCTTTTAAGTTAAATCATGAGGCGAGAATGTTACGGTATTGTGCTTAATTTGTTTTATTATTCTTGGTGTGATGAGTTAGGAGAGTTGTTTAAAAAGGTCGTGTCTATGTGAAGTGTAGTTTTATTGCTCGAGGACGAGCAATCGTTTATGTGTGGGGTGTTGATGGTAGGGTATAATCCCGTATTTTAGTCTCTTATTGCGCTTTAATTTACTGCACTTTACTTATGTTGAGCTTTAATTAGTAGTGTTTTACACTTATAGTGTGTTTTATGCCGTGTAGGAGTGATTCCGAGTTATTTAGATGCTACGGAGCAAATTCGAGCTATTTGGAGCTCTGAAGTCTGAGTAGAAGCCCAAGGGATTAAATCAGGATCGCGTTCGGGGGTCGAGTACCAAGTCTAGATACCAAAACTGGAAAGAAATGAATTACTCTAAGAAACTTACACTGCCGCACGCATGGGGCGCCGTGATAGTGCAAAAGGTTCCTAGAAAATGTTTTGCAACTTGTACTGGAATTCGCCACAAGCGCGGCGTATGCAGCGGCGCGGTAGTACAAAAATGTTAAAGTATCTTCCTATTTCAGCTAAAAAAGGGTATTTTGATCCGAGGATTATTAGGGGGTGTCTTAAATACACGGAAAAACACCATTTTTGGGATGAGTTTAGAGAGATTTCGGCCTAAGGAGGCTAAGGAGGAGTTTGAAGAACACAAGCACAAGGATTTCATCACTCCTTCCTCACTCAAGTTTCGGGTTTTGATTGAATTTATGTTTTCCTATACTTTATTTATATTTTTGAAGAACTTCTCCATGTCTATGGAGTAGATCCATTTGGGTTTTGATGGATTTGGTATATTGATGATTGTTTGTGGATTATAACTCTATTTTTATGTATTTGAATCGTTTTGGAAGATTAATTGTTGCATTTATATTCACTTGTTCTTATAATCGAAAGAGGCATAACTAGTGATATATTTGCATTATATTTTTGGTTGAGTTGATAGATTCTGCTAAGTAATCGAAAGACGCTAGTTGAATTAAACATAGTTAGGAGAATAATCAAAAGAGGTTCTCCGAAAGACCAATCCATTACAAATTCATACATAACTTCACCGAGCTTAAATTGGTTCATATTGTGAGGTTGAGACTTAATCGAGAGAGGAGTTTCTACTAAACAATTGTACTGATAATTAAGTGAATTCGAGAGACTCACTTGAACATTAGGAGTGAATTAACTAGAGTTAGATCCCGAACAATTATCTTGCACCTATCATATCAACCCATATTTTCCCCCATTGATAACTTCATTGCCTACCTTTGTTGCGATTGTCATTAGTCAAATAGCTTTAGATTCTTTGTTACTTGTAGTTAGAATTCATATAAATCTCCATTGTTGATCCTCCTAGATAGCAGTCTAGCTACAAACTATGATAATACTGTTTATATCCAATCCCTGTTGACACGATATCATACTATATTATCTTTGACTAGCGAGACAATTAAAGTGTGTGTTTTGCGCTTGTCACACTCATCATGTCCCTTCTTCTGTATAGTCACTGTTGATGGGTACTAAATAGAGCAAATATCTTGGAATGCCCTCTCGTGTCTCTACACATCTCATCATCCTCCTTAGTCTACCTGTATTTCCTAAGCAATGAAGTCAATGTATGCACAAAATAAAGTGTCCGCTGCATGTTCGTCCGAGATCTTGCCATTTGATATTGCAAGATAGCTCCAATATTCATCACAGTACGTGTCATCAGGGCATATACCAAGAACACCCGCTCCCAAATCATAATAGGCTTATGCATTACTGACATCAATATGGTGCAGACCCAATTAAACCATGCTCGAGCCTCTCCGGTGATATATGTCTTTGCCAACCCATTTTTGTTACTCCATTTAGCCCATTGTGATCTCCCACATAAAACCTCAAGTATGTGGTTCAAGTCTGGTCTCTTCTCTCTCCTCTAATACTCTAATTTAAGACTGCAAGGGAATGCGGTAGAAATATTATGGTTGAGATGTCAATATTTGTCCGTCAAAACCCACACAAAATTTTTGCCACTATTAGAATCCTAATTCTAATACAACTCGTGAACAATAGTTAAATTTTCCCCTCCCCTTTGCCCTTGAGCAAGCGTTTATCCATCCATTCTTCTCTATTTTTCGCAAAATATCTGGGCAGCTTGACTTGCCCAAAGTTCATAGGTCTTTCAAACAATAGTGTATTGATCTGTTTAGTCTTGATACTCACCCATCGTTTTGATGCATTTTCATTCACAAATTTATTCTCCCACACGAACTTATCAACCGAAGCACTTGGCTCCTCTTCACCTTCGAACAACAGAATAACTCTCTCCTTCATCAGATGAGTCAGGCTCACACTTTTACTCTACTTCCTATTGCGCCTTTCCCTTCCCTTTCACCTCAGCTACCTCCCGCTTCTTAGTCGGTGGTGGCTTGGTGTAACGACCCAGCCGGTCGTTTTGAGCATTTGCATTCCGTTTAGCTATTTGAAGTCTTGAGCAGCATAATGAGATGCATTATGACTTGTGCAAATCGTCGGTTTTGGTTTTCAAGTTATTCAGAATTGATTTGGAAGAATGATTCTTAACTAAGATACTTTAAGTTGGAAGAGTGGATCAAGTTTGACTTTTGAGTATTTGGCTCCGGATCGGAGTTTTGATGGTTTCGTTAGGTCCGGATGGTGAATATGGACTCGGGCGTATGCCCGAATTTGCATTTTGATATTTCTAGAAGGTCTCATCACTAATTGGCGAAAGTTGGAAATTTGAAGGTTTGGAATATTCATAAGTTTGACCGGGAGTTGACTTTAATGATATCGGATTCGTATTGTGGTTCCAAGAATTAGAATAGCTTTGTTATGTCATTTGGGATTTGTGCGCAAAATTTGAGTCCATTCTGAGTTGATTTTGTTAGGCGTGGAGCCTGATTAATATGTGATGGACTTGAATTATTTCCTTATATTTTTAGGAAACCCATAATCCCTATAGGTTTAGGAAAGCTCATTGTCCTCATAGATTTGGGAAAGGAAAACCTATAATCCTGGTCAAATTGGGAGACCTTTCTCTTATAGGTTTGGGACTATTTGGGATCTATAGATAGGCTGTACTGTTTATTCTCCTTGTATTGTAAATACCCTTAATTATTAATATATATAAATCCTGCCGCCATGGAAGTTTACCCTAACGGGGTGTTACCACGAAATAAGTCTCTCTACCTTAATTTTTCTCTCTTCAAGATTTCTTCATCTTCATCATCAGTTCAGAGTGAATCGATCCTAACAACTGGTATCAGAGCTTTGGAGATTCAACACGATCACTAAAGATGGAGAGTTCGAAGATTGGAATCGAGAAGTTTGATGGATCTGATTTCGATTTCCGGAAGATGCAGATCGAAGACTATCTGTACCAGAAAGATCTTCACGAACCCTTGACTGAGGCAAAGCCGGCTTCCATGACAGAGGAGCAGTGGAAGCTTAAGGATCGCCAGGCATTGGGGTTGATCCGGTTGACTTTGTTGAGAAACGTGGCGTTCAACATCGTTAAGGAGAAGACTACGACAGATCTGATGAAGGCGCTATCAAATATGTACGAAAAGCCATCGGCGATGAACAAGGTATATTTGATGCGTAGATTGTTCAATTTACAGATGTATGAGGATGGATCTGTTGCCGATCATATAAATGAGTTCAATATGATTGTGAGTCAACTGAGTTCTGTGGAAATTAATTTCGAAGATGAAATTAAGGCGTTGATTTTGATGTCAGCTCTGCCCGAGTCTTGGGATACTGTTGTTGCTGCGATTAGCAGTTCCCGTGGATCTGAGAAGTTGAAGTTTGATGAAATCCATGATGTTGTTCTCAGCAAAAGCATTCGCAAACGAGAAGTAGGAGATTCATCGGGCGGTGCTCTCAGCGTTGACCGAAGGGGGAGAAGCAAGTCGAAGGGCCAAAATCAACATGGCCGATCATAATCAAAGAATCGAGGAAAATCTCCGAACAGACCCAACCTGATTTGTTGGAACTGTGGAGATAAAGGGCACTATTTGACAAACAGTACGAAACCAAAGAAGAAGCAAAATCATAAATCTGGAGATGATAGTGATTTTGTAAATTCCACAGAAGACATTGGGGATGCTCTAATCCTTAGTGTGGACAGCTCTGTCGAATCCTGGATTTTGGATTCTGGTGCATCCTTTCATTCGTCTCCAAGCAAGGAATTGTTCCAAAATTTCAAATCTGGAAATTTTGGGAAGGTTTATCTTGCTGACAACAAAGCCTTAGAGATTGAAGGAAAGGGGGATGTCTGCATAAAGACCCCATCGGGAAACCAGTGGACATTAGATAATGTCAGATATATTCCTGCTCTCAAGAAGAATTTGATCTCTGTTGGTCAATTGGATAGCATAGGCTATACAACAGAGTTTGGGAAAGGTTCGTGGAAGATTGTGAAGGGTGCTATGATTGTAGCTCGTGGAACCAAATCTGGAACCTTGTACACCACTGCAGGGTGGATTAACATGGTTGCTGTCGCTGATGGTGCTTCCGGTTCATGTCTGTAGCACAACAGACTTGGACACATGAGTGCTAAAGGAATGAAGATGCTGGTTGCAAAAGGAGCATTAGAGGGCCTGAAGTATGTTAACATGGGTCTTTGTGAAAGCTGTGTTATGGGAAAATAGAAATGAGTTAGCTTCACAAAGACTGCTAAAGAGCCGAAGAAAGTGCTGTTGGAAATGGTACATACAGATGTTTGGGGACCATCTCCAGTTTCATCACTTGGAGGATCCAGGTTCTATGTCACCTTCATTGATGATTTCAGTAAGAAGGTATGGGTCTATTGCTTGAAGCATAAGTCAGATGTGTTTGTGACTTTCAAGAGGTGGAAAGCTGAAGTTGAAAATCAGACTGGTTTGAAGATCAAATGCCTGAGGTCTAACAATGAAGGAGAGTATGACAAGTTAGAGTTCAAAGCATTCTGTGCAACTGAGGGAATCAGATTGATGACAGTTCCCGGCAAGGCTAGGCAGAATGGAGTTGCTGAGAGGATGAACAAAATATTGAATGAGCGTGCAAGGAGCAAGAGGATACACTGTGGGCTACCCAAGATGTTTTAGGCAGATGCTGTGAGCACAACTGCATACTTGATCAACAGGGGACCATCAGTTCCCCTGGGGTTCAAGATCCCAGAGGAGGTGTGGACGAAAAAAGAGCTCAAGTAATCACACTTGAGAACTTTTGGTTGCACGGCTTATGTTCATGTTGATCCGGAGAAAAGAGACAAGCTTGATGCTAAGGCTGTGAAGTGTTACTTCATAGGCTACGGTTCTGACTTGTTTGGTTACAGGTTTTGGGATGACAAGAACAGAAAGATCCTGAGACATTATGATGTGACATTTGATGAGTCTGTCCTATACAAGGACAGAGAGCAGAAGGTTTCAGAGACTACGAAGCAAGTGGAAGTTGAGATTGAGTTGCAGAAGAGTACACCCAGAGATATTGCGGAAGAAACTCAACCAACTCCAGATGCTGTTGCTGAAGAACCTATGGTGGAACAAGTGACACCTGAGCCGCTGTTGAGGAGATCATCAAGGACCATCAGAGCACCAGATAGGTATTCACCTTCATTACATTATCTGTTGCTGACTGATGAAGGGGAACCGGATTCTTTCGATGAGGCCTTACAGGTGGAGGATTCAATCAAGTGGGAGAAAGCCATGAATGATGAATTGAGCTCCCTTGAGAAGAACAACACTTGGGTGTTGACTGAGTTACCTGCAGAGAAGAAAGCCTTGTTGAACAAGTGGGTGTTCAGAATCAAGGCAGAACTAGACGGTAAAAGAAGGTTCAAGGCTCGGTTAGTGGTTAAAGGATATTCACAAAGGAAAGGTATTGATTATACTGAAATATTTTCTCCTATTGTGAATTTAACTACTATCTGAATTCTGTTGAGTATTGTTACATCAGAGAATTTGCATCTTGAGCAAATGGATGTAAAAACAGCATTTTTACATGGAGATCTGGACGAGGAGATCTATATGCAACAACCAGAAGGATTTGTAGTTCCGGGCAAGGAACACATGGTGTGCAAGCTCAACAGGAGCTTGTATGGGTTGAAGCAAGCACCGAGGCAGTGGTACAAAAAGTTCGACTCCTTCATGACCAAGAGTGGCTTTTGCAGGGGTGAAAAGGATCAGTGTTGTTACTTCAAGAAGTACACTGATTCTTATGTGTTTCTACTCTTGTATGTGGATGATATATTGATTGCAGGATCCAGTATAAGGGAGATAAACAATTTGAAGGCAATTCTGTCTTCAGCGTTTATTATGAAAGATTTGGGTGCATCGAAGCAGATTCTGGGGATGAGGATTTCTCAGGATAGATCTGCTGGCACTTTAAATCTATCCCAGGAGCAATACATTGAGAAGGTGTTGGCCAGATTCCGGATGAGTGATGCTAAACCCAGGACTACTCCTTTGGCAAAACACATAAAATTGTCAAAGTGGCAGTCACCCAAGACAGCTGAAGAGCGTGAGCAGATGGCAATTATTCCATATGCTTCAGCAGTTGGGAGTTTGATGTATGCTATGGTCTGCACTAGACCTGATATAGCACATGCAGTGGGAGGTTTTAGCAGGTACATGGCGAATCCGGGGAAAGAGCATTGGGAAGCTATTAAGTGGCTTCTGAGATATTTGAGAGGTACATCCAGTATTTCACTTAGTTTTGGCAAGGCAAAGTGAATCTGCAGGGTTTTGTGGATGCTGATCTTGGTGGTGATGTGGGCTCGAGCATGAGCACAAATACATTTACACCATAGGTGGTACAGCAGTGAGTTGGATGTCCAGGCTTCAGAAGTGTGTTGCTCTTTCATCAACAGAGGCTGAGTATGTGGCAATAGCTGAAGCTGGAAAGGAGATGATATGGCTGGCAGATTATCTGGAAGAGTTCGGCAAGAAGCAGAGTGAGAAGATTCTTTATTCAGATAGCCAGAGTACCATACAGTTGGTGAAGAACCCAGTCTATCATTTGAAGACAAAGCACATCAGAAGAAGGTACCATTTCACTCACAGGGCAGTGAAGGATGGTGATATGTGTTTGGAGAAGATAGAGGGTACCACAGTATAAGGAACAGAGCAAGAGACTCCGTGAAAGCAAGCCTAATCGTAGGAACGGCACCACAGTACAAGAAACAAAGCAAAAGACTCGAGGATAGCAAGCTTAATCATAGGTACGAAAGTTTTCCTACAAAAAGGGGGCTGGCTATTGCCAAGCTACACCCAACGGGCTGGCTATTGCCAAGCTACACAAGCAGTTAATTTGTTTATAGTCGCAAAAGTTTTCCTACAAAAAGGGGCTG